>VZTH01018852.1:0-34931 GCA_013397815.1 Aleadryas rufinucha
GGGGCCCAAAACTGAACATAGAATTTGACGTGGGGCCTCAGCAGTGCCAGGTACAGGGGGATGATTGCTGCCTTCATCCTGCTGGGCACACTGTTGCTGAGCTTTGTGCTGCCCCAATTTCACTGTCAGTAATAACCTGCTATGTCTGAATACGCCTTTTTGAGCTTCTGTGCACTAAACCTAAAACACCCTGAACCTGGGAAACTCTGTCTGCTCTTATTTCTCGGATAAGTCTGGTAAATAAATCAACTTATGTGGTGCTATCCCAAATCCCCCAACCAGAAATGGAAGACATTTCATCCAAGTAAGATTACTTTGCCAGTTCTGATACCTTGCTATTAAATTAATAATAAATAAACAAAAACAGGCTACTCCACACTCCACCATAAATAGCAGGCTGCCTTCTCCAGGCTCCAATTGAAATTCTGTCTGTTTGCAATAGCATCCTTAGCAACCAAAAAATCACACAAGACAATTCATGTAGGTGAGGTGTATCCAAGCAGCCAACATTTCAAATGCAAGCTTTTCTTTTGGGCCTGAAAAGCTAATTTTTCTACAGAAATCTTGTATTTATTTAAAAGTCTTATCCAAGATATCTTTCTCACTCACAGATTTAGCATATCAATGTTCCTGGGAAGTCATAATCATTGCTTTCATTCTATAGATTTCCTTGCCCTCTAACAACTCAGATTGTGTGTTGTCTCAACCACTCCCTTCAAGTCAGCTCTGACAGCTGAGTCAGACCAGAAGAATGGTTGAATTAAAAAGCCTGACAATCCTCTATCCCTTACTCAGCCAATAACCTCATTTGTTCATTGATTGGAAATTAAAGATGATAGAAGTGCTTTTATTTTTTTTGTTGGTGATGATCTACAACTCTGCTATTTTGTGCAAGCCTCTCTATTACTCACTTAAGGCCAAATTACTGTGGAGACAGAACAGGAAAGCCCATAATAAAATACAGTAAAAATGACAGAGAGGAATCAGTTTCAACCAGGCAGGTGTATCCTACTGGTGTTCACAGCCCAGCTGAAGGTTCACGCCTTAAAGTCCCAGTGCTGACTGTTCCTTTTGCAGCAACATGCCAGAAGGATGCTTGCAGGATGTCACTTCTCCAGCAGCAGGAATACAGCAGCTGCTCCACTGGCTGCAGAGAAGCACTGTACTGCCTGGGGGGAAGATGGATGTGTCAGTCCCCTACTCTGCTAAAACTAGAGCTAAGGCTTGTGTTAGCCTCATTGTGTGTTCTGCTGATAGCTGAAATGTTCTCACTGGTTCAAAATTCATATTTTTGCTCTCCTAATTATCCCTTAGCTTAGCTTCTGATATTGGAAAATTATCCTCTAATTCTCTTTCTTTAATCAGATGGTTTATATTTTTAAAAATTCTTGATTATACTCATTTTCATATCCCCACTTAAACATAGTTAGCATTTGCTGACCTCTATCCCATGTTAAAAGAGTGATGAATTGACTGCAGTCACTCCAGCTGTTCACTAAATATTTTCCACATTTCTAGAGTGGATTATTCATTCAATATGGGATTTAAACTTCAGTATCTGAAAGACTCCTTTTTAAAAATGTTCTTCACACTTATCCATCCAGGCTTTTGACATCTAAAATGTTGTAATTGCAAGATCTGAGTTGCTTCTAAATAAAAAATCGTTCCACAAACACTTATTTTCTGAAGGTGGGACATGGAGCAGGCTGTGTTCATACAGGCTGCTCCATAAATCATGAATGACTCCTAAACTATAGCTCAGAATGGGTCTCTTTACTTCATGTCTTCTCCTGTAAAAGATGAGGAGTTAAAATGCCTTGATCTAACCTTCAGGGGAGTATATCTTTGAATATCTAAAAGGTTTTGTGTCCAATTACTCTGAATGGTTAAAGCAACATTCTGACCTTTGGTAATGCCCATTACCCCTGACCTGTATCCAAACTTTTGATGCTTTTTTGTCAGTCCTCTCTGAGAAGCGCCGTCCTTAACTTATGGGGTACATTAATTTCATTAAGTGTAGGACTCAATTCAGGACTTTAAAAGAACCAGAGAAATTATTGGCAAGTTTGTTTCAAAAAGAGCTGAAGAGCATAAAAATCTAGTATTACACATGGCTAATTATTTTTCAAGCAAAAAGTTTTCTACTAATTTTCCACAGTATTAATTTTTTACCTAAGCAATCAGAGTTAAAAATATGTATTTGAGGCTTTGAAACCAAAAAGTATTTGAGTTATCTGGGTCCACATAGCCTTTCTTTACATCCTTTTTTGTATAGTAAAGCAGTTAATAGAATATTGATATTAAGGAAAAAAACCATCAAGGACTAAGAAGAGAAAAAAACCCTTGAGTTTATCACTAGCTCACTCTCAGACAGACAAATACTTTCTTTACTTTGAGGAGGACAACAGCAGTATATGAAAAAAAAAACCTGCATAAACACTGAGGGTACTTCTTTGGAACGCTGAATAAAAGTTAACTGACAAAATGAAGAGATAAATTGCCCACAGGCACCCCAAGTGTACTAATTGGCTGTCTGAGGGCCCAGAGAAGCTCCTCAGACACTGTGTGCTCCCTACTCTTTCCTGGGGTAACCAGCATGTGAGTATGGCAGAGGGAAGTAAAATCATTTTTTGACAAAAGACCAGGTGCTCACAGGAACAACCCCCAGTTGTAGGGCAGTAACAAAAGAGCAGCCATAGGGTGGAGGCAAAACTGGCCAGAAAGTTGTGCTAGGAAATGCTCAACCACCAAATTAAAAGGATTTATTGAGAGGGATTTTCCAGGAGTCTGTCCCATGTCTGGCTCCATTCAATATTTTCATTACTAACTTGGATGGTGGAATAGAGATGGTGATTTGTCTACTTACATCTGACTCTAACCTGGTGGGAGATGGAAGTGATTTAGAGGACAGGAATCAGACTCTGAATAAGCTTTGAGAAACTGGAATTGTCTGAAAAAAAATAGATTAAAAGTTTCACGTTCATTTCTGCATTTCAGCTGCTTAAATACAGACTGGGAAATGATTGACTATTTAAGAGCTTTGCAGGATCTGGAGTTGTCACAAGCTGAATGTCAGCCAAAGACATCATGTGGCAGCAAAAAAAAAAAAATCCCAACATGCTGGAATGTGTAAACAGGAGGGTCATCTGTAAGACATACAAAGTAATCCTTCTGCTTTACTTGAGGCAGATAAGGCCTCAGCTAAAGCACTGAGTCTCGTTACAGGGCCTGATTTGCACTGAAGTTGGAAAGAGTCTATATGAAGCATGTGCCCTAATCAGGACATACCAAAAGAGCAGTTGGAGGAAATGCAATGGCCAGAAAAAGAAGACTGAGGGAACTGATCAACAGTTTTCAAAAATGTAAAGACCAGGACAATAAGGAGGGCAACAGATGATTGTCACGCTCTCTTCAACATATATGGTGTATACATCTTAAAGCAGCTCTTTCTAGACCACTTATTTGTCTTGTAGTTACTATGACTCACAAATAACAAAAGGTTCAAAAACGTCGCTGATATTTTTGTATATAAAATTCTGTGCTTCTTATTTCAGGAAAAAACCTTGACTAGAAAAGTAGATGTCATTTGTAGGACATTGATAACTACTTCATCTTCAATTTATTTCATTTTAGACTTGCTCGCTTTATTCTTTCTCACAGACATCTACCACATTAACCTCTTTCATCATACTGCTTTTATGCTTACTTGCCACAAACTCTCCTTCCTCCTCCAATCCCTGAAAGCCCTATTAATAGATGAACAAATGTCTGTTGGTTTTCTATTGCTGTGGATCCAGGCATCACTCTCAAATGACTTCCATGGCTGGTATCTTCCTCAGCCATGAAATATTTCCTTCACCGTAACGAATGAGAGAGAAGTCATCTCCCTTTTCTCTAACTCAGTTTATTCAATTGAACTCACCACAGCATGTTCTCCTGAACACCTCCCTTCATCACTGTGTTTGAATGCTTTTATATTTCTTTGGCCTGATAGGTGGAAGCATTTTCTCCGTCAGCACACTTGCAGGATCCAGAGCATGTTAATTATTCACAGAAATAATGAATTTTATTATTTACTATTATGAATTTTATTTATTTTATTCTAATGAATTACTGAGTAATTCCTTAAGGCCAAGAATTGCAGTTCAATCCCCTGTACAAGCACCTACGTTTCTGGTACCAACATGGTCTTTTTCCCAATTTTACTTCATGAGCACTTCAGTTAATAACTCACATATTGGGGGGATACAAGGTGGTGGAAATAAGTAATATTTATGTTTCACTGGAACTACCTTTCTGTTTGAGATGGTGTGAGAGATGCACAGAGCAATGAAAAATGAAATGCCTCCCATGTCCTGCCATAGGTTACCATTTTCGTAGCTCTCATGGCACAACAGAGGTGGGCCCTCTTCCTTAAGCCTCTCACAAAAACCTGTCCTTGCCAGTGGGCTGCCAGCACTTACACTGAAGGACATGGAGGAGAGTTCATGATTCAGCCTCCTCCCTCTGCTCTGCAAACATCAGTACACAGCAGCCATGAGGAAGTGAAAAGCTTGAAGACCATAAGTGAACTTCAGCAGACATTTACTAAGTGAAGGTATGTCTCAGCACTCCATCTCCTCTAGTTTCCTAAGCATGCCTTGGGCTTCTTTCTGTCTCTGAAGAGGTCTTCACAGGACCTGAACATCATTTTTATGAGGTATTCAAAGACTGCTACTGATTCTTTGCCTTGTTATAAATGTCTATTGGATTATTTCTACTCTGGTCTACCCACTCAAGCGATCTACAGGAATACATATTTTTGAATTAATCAATTTAAATAACACCAGTTCTTTAAAAAGTCAGTAAAACACTGCAAGAATATCCACTGAAAGATGTACTCAATTAGTTTTCCCTAGAGACTGGGTGCAGTTTGAATGAAAGGTCAGTAACTGGGCCAGCCAGATGTTTTTTAAGGCTCCACTGACTCAGTGATGGCCCATGAGGTGGCAGGGGGTACAAATCAAGTGGTAGCCCAACTCGCCTCTGCTTGACCTTTGGACCCAGCATCTGGCAACCCCAAGCAGAAATCTGAGTACAAGTGGCTTGTACAAGTGCCTTTTTATGCACATTAGTGGGGATGGCCAGATGTGCTGTGCAGCCTCCACCTGCGCTGCTGTGTAGCCTCCAGCCACCGACCACCCCTTTAGTAAAAATTCTGGGTAGAAGAGATGGTTAAAAACACCACCTTTTGTGGGTCCACAGGCCTCTTTTTAAAGTCCTCCAATACTTCTTGTCAGATAACACTGGCCCAGGCTGAATTCAGCCTTCTAACAGTACATCTCCCATGCTCTGGATACAGGGGTATTTTCAAATCAGCATTGCCAAGGGCACCCTACTGGATACAGCTCCATCAAGATTGCAACACATTTGCTGTGAAGGTACAGAAATAAAATTTTAAAATTAAGCCAGTGTAAAGTGAGACTGAAATATTTTATAAGAAAGCTACTCTTTTTTCTTTTAACTTTAATTTTCATGGAAGACACTAAATTTAATGTTGTATGAATACAATTCTGTCTTCAAAACCTGTATGTTATCTGAGTTTATAAAAAAACTTCGTAAAAAATGAAGCATTGTTGTGCATTGGTTAAGACACCATCCGTTTTGTGAAAGTTCAAAATTCAGCTTTATTTTACATTTCTGTACCTTCATATTTATACTTCAGACAGTAGTACATCATTAAATAGACCATTTTTCACTTTATACCTTTAGAAATGATTGTTCACAACATTTTAACATGGCTGTATAATAAACATTTTTTGTAAGAAGTTCTTCTCACTGGTTCCAATGGAGTGGCATTGTCTGCAAGGTCTCATTTCAAAATTATTGCACGTTTATCCTTTTTGTCATGCCACAAGTTGTGAAGTCCAAAATATTTACCTTTCTGATTGTCAGTCTTTCCTTCATAGAGATGTCCAAGTGAAGACAAAATAGACAACTTGTTTTGTTGAATCAATAGAGGCATATTATCACAGCAAGATTATAATTCAGGTGTACAATACCTGCATTTTACAGTGCACAAAACTGAAACTGCCATGTGCTGTGTGTCACAGCAGGTAACTAATATCGACAAAGTACCAGAGTCTATGTTCAAATACTGTTGTATGGGTCTAACTTCAATCCACAAAAGCAAGGCAATTCAAAGTTAAGGCTTAAACTCTATCCATAATCCACTCTCTTCAGGAATTGCATTATGAATGCAGCTGAATTCTCTTCTCAGGTCTTTGCAGCTCCATGTTGCCACACAAACGGTGAGAGAAAGCAAACCCACTGTTACACTTATATGCAGATTCCTATCAATTGCTTTATATCTGGTAAGGATACCATCTACTGGCATTTGTATTTACTTGAGGCCGAAACCTGAGGCTTTGGAGACAGGCTGTGATCATTGCATAAGGTGTTTGGGATGAATGAGTTTAGGTAACTAAGTATTTCTCTTTGCTTTTTGGGGCATGGAGTTTTGGGTTTGCATGGCCAGGTTTTCGTAGCAGGGGGGCTATAGGGGTGGCTGCTGTGAGAAGCTGCCAGAAGCTTCCCTCATGTCCAGCAGAGCCAATGCCAGCCGGCTCTACGAAGGATGTGCTGCTGGTCAAGGCCGAGCCCATCAGAGGCATCTCAGTGATAACATATTTAAGAAGAAGAAAAAGTTATTGTGAAGTTGCAATTGTGCTCAGAGAAGAGCAGAGTGAGAATATGTGAGAAGAACAGCCCTGCAGACGCCAAGATCAGTGGAGAAGGAGGGGCAGGAGGTGCTCCAGGTGCTGGGGCTGCAGTTCCCCAGCAGTCCATAGTGCAGCCCATGGTGAGACAGCTCTGCCCCTGGAGCCCATGGAACACCACAGAGATCCACCTGCAGCCCATGGAGAAGCCCTGTGCCAGAGCTGGATGCCTGAGAGGAGGCTGTGACCCCATGGGAGGCCTAGGCTGGAGCAGGCTCCTGGCAGGGACCTGCAGACCCATGGAGAGAGGAGCCCACACTGGAGCAGGTTTCCCTGTAGGACTTCTGACACTGTGGGGGACCCACACTGGAGCAGGCCATGCCTGATGGACTGCACCCTGAGGAAGGGTGACCCACACTGCATCAGTTTGTGAAGAACCATTGCCTGTGGGATGGATTCATGTTGGAAAAGTTAATGGAGAACTGTCTCCCATGGGAGGGACCCTATGCTGGAGCAGTGGAAGGACTCCTCTCCCTGAGCAGTGGGAGGAACACCTTGTGATAAGAGTAACCCCCTCTTCCGTGTCTCCCTATACTGCTGGGGGGGAGGAGCTAGAGCTGGAAGGAGGGAAGGGTGGGGAAAAGTCTCCTTATCCTGGTCTGATTTTGTTAGTAATAAATTCAGTACATATCCCCAGTCTGGGTCTGTTTTGCCCATGTCAGTATTTGGTGAGTGATCTCTCCTGGCCCTTAACCTTCATCATGTTTTCTCTCCCACATCCAGTTGTAGAGGGGAGAGATAGAGCAGCTTTAGTGGGTGCCTGGCATCGAGCCAGGGACAACCCAATACACAGAGGTAGGAAAACACCTATTTTGTGAACTTCTTGTGGCAACAGGAACAGACAGTCTTGTGCTGATTTCTGCATCTTTTTGAACTGCCATTATCAGGAGACAGAAAAAAGAGGGAATGTAAGTCCATGTTGAAACCAAAATAAAATGACATCAGTGGTTTTCAACATCAGGAACCTTTCCCTTCAGCCTGTGATTTTAGGCAAAAAAGAATACAGTGTAGGGTCTTGGGGTGACTTTATGATGTGTATCCCCTACCATTGCTCTATGCCCAGACATGATTCCTGTGCCTTTAAACTGAGCCCGGGAGAGGAGAGAGAAGAGGCCAGACGAACTTTTCAGAGCAGTCTGTGCTTCAAGGTCACTACTCCTCTGTGTTCTGCTGCTGTGGGGAGAAGAGCAGAGGAAGCACCCTTCCTGCTTTTTTTCCAGCCAGCTTTTCTGGCTCTTTTTCTTTGGAGAGAGACGGAGAGTTAAACTTTGTTTTCTGGGACTTTGGTTTTATTTCCTTCTCCTTTGGACTTGTTCAAACCACCAGAGCATCTGAACCCCACCGGGGGACCTTCCCCTGGCCTGGAGGGGGGCTCCCATGTCAAGCCAGCTCCAAGGAAGAGGAGAGAGACCACCCCCACAGAAGGACTCTGAAATCTTTCAGGTTTTCTGTCCACAGCCAGAGATTTCATTATTTAGCACTATTATTCTTCCTGTGTGTTTGTTAAATAAATAGTTCTTATTTTTTTCCCCTTTCACATTCCTCCAAGGAATATTTTCTTTCCCGAACCTGGTGGGGGAGGGGCGGCTGTACCCTGCCTTCCTTTGGGAAGATGTTCCTTTCGGACATTTCCTTGAATTTGGCCCAAACCAGGACAGGTGGGAAGAAAAAGAGTCTGTTTCCAGCTGAAGATACAGAGGGAAGTATAACTAATGTAACATCATATATAATATAATATCATACCTGAGCTAAGAAATTTTTTTCTACAATGAAGATCAGATTTCAGGCTTGGAAACAAAGGTTGTTTATGAAAACTGATCAACCCATCAAGACTATGTGTTAGTCCTATGACCAACATTTTTTGCCCCTGATAGATGCATCTGCTACCAGGGCTTTACATCTCCCACTGCTCAAACTCTGATTTCAGGAAATCATATTCTGCTCCAGGATGCCTCACTTCTCAGGAATCTTAATTGTTTGCAGCTTTCTTTGTAGTATTGTCAGGACTAGGGTTTTGCAGCTTGTCTGCAGATTTTGGAGTTAGCAGAAAGGAGAACGCTCTGTGTTTTTCATGGGGTATAGCTGTGCCATGGAAACATGGGATGGGAGCATCCTGGGAACTGCATTCTCCTCCCCAGAGGCATCTTTCCCCAGAGGCATCTTTCTACACGCGGTAATTGCTTTTTTTTTTAGTGCAGGTTTCAATGAAATCAAAACTCTGATTAACTAGTGGCAGAATGTGAACCAATATGGACAATCTATAGCTGCAGAATGTACCATGTTGGGGAACTTCATAACCACTAATACAGCCATCTCAAGCATTAAGACACCTGCAATTTTTGACAAAAGAGACCTGACTACAGTTTCACAGCTCCTCGTGAGCTTCTCCTCCTCCTTCAAGCAGCCTGGCTATCGCTGAAAAAAAACAAAGCCATGATGGGAGCTGGGAGACGACAAGATATTGCTGTAGAACAAATAAAAACAGAGCTAGAACTCTGTACTGCAGACGTATTCTTCCTTTTTATTGCCTCAAAGAACAAGCCTATTCTTCTAACCCAAGTAGATTAGCAAATAGTACATTCAGCTTTCAGAGACCTTCAGTATGTCTGCAAGGCTTGTGATGTAGAATAATGTAGGTAAAAGGAAATACATGGAAATTTTAGTAAAAACAGATACTGAAGTATTGTAGTTGCTAACTTTCTCTCTGCTGTGAGGAAGATCAGAGAAGAGTCTTTTGTGTCAGTTTTATTTTGAACCTATTTTGTTGCCAAATATGGGAAAAGATTAGTTTGCTGCTAATTGTGCCATTGGTTTTGTGATTCTATGAAAACCCTCTAAAAGTCTGCATGCAAAACCAATGAGGTAGAACATGTTTGACAAGCTTAGTTCCAACTTGACCAATGTAGCAGGAAAAGACTTTAAAATCATTGCCTCTCTTCAATAACAATAGTACATACAAGTGTTTACCAGAGGATTAAAAGCTGCTTTAGCAAGTTGTATTAAAGGTTCCTATATCAGACAAGTTTTATTAAAAAACCTGTTGGAGCACTATGCAGCTGATCAGATGCAAACAGAAGCAAGTTATGCTACTGACTTTATTTTACCTGCTTTAAAAGGATGCTCGATGTATCTGCAAAACACACACCGTGTGTACAATAAGCCATACCTATTGACAGCCTGCCCAATTACAACAACAGCAAAAAAAGCTCCACAAGAAACGACCCCTAGCACCTGGTAATTAAAATTGCTAATCACCAGCAATTATCTGGCACAGCTTTATAGCCAGGCAAAACAGTTTGACCCTTTGCCCATGGAAAGAAGAATGTTTGCTATCTATTGATAAGTGCTTAGGCAAAGCTGTGTTCGGCTCACATCCATTAAGTGGCGACTAATAGGAAGTCAACAAAAGAGCTCTGACATCTGTAGTGGGCACTTCTAGCAGGCCAGGTTTGGGAGCACAGGTGTCCAATGGGCTCCTGCCAAGGACCAGCGTACAGGACATGGGGACTTTTTCTTGAAAAGAAAACTTGAGCTGCCAATGTTTCCCAATTGGCTCGTCCACAACCAAAGAGTAAATGCAGTATGTTTCTAGGACAAAGATTAAAATAATTACTCTTGTCAGGAGTGGTGGCTTGTTTTCAAACTGTCTGCATGGATTCGAACACAAAGAGGTAAGAAGTCCGGTAGGCTCAGTAATTTAGGTAAAGATTGTTCTTTGGTCTATTTCTGTTCTTATTAAGTATTGAGTTAAATATATATATAAATGTCTCTCTAGCGTGCTCTTTAAGTCTGATAAAGAGTTTGTGATAATAAGGTTTTCTTTTTTTCCGTATGACACTATTATGCTCAAAGCTATAAAATACCCTTCCATTGTTATAGCTCCAGGAAGATGCTGCTAGAGATTATTTGAACTACAATAAACAGCTCCATTAAAGCTTCTGATCTCACCAATGACTCTTGTAGGATCCTAGATAAAAAGATCAGGTTTGGTTTTAGTTGGGTTTTTTGTTTTTGAGAAAGAGAGAGAGAAAGAAATAGCGAGAGAGAAAGTCTGACAAAAATATTGCAAGCTTCTAATAATGAAATGACCTACAAAACCTGAAGGACAAAGCATCCCTTAATCACTTAGGAATGCAAATTGCTCCAAGAACAGGCATCAGTTGAGATTGCAAAGCCAGGAGCTGCTGAAATCCAGAACCAAACGTCTGTAGCCTCATCCCTTCATGGGGCTTTCAGGGGATCTTGGCAAGTTGGAGTTTCAGTGCAAAAGGAAATGTAAAACACAAGTAATTTGGGGGCATTCTGACTTGCACATACCATGCCTTTTCCTGCATAAGATGTCAGAGCCTCCCAATGTACATCTTCGTATTGTGACATGTAAAATCAGAACTGTTTTATAAATGTGAAGAAACATTGCTGGCATGATACTTGGCATTATCTCCTAATCCAAAGTAATTAATGAAGTAATTCAAAATTACTGTCCCTTCCTAATTCTTTCTTAAGCCCACCTCTCAAGCTGCTTCAAGTTACTGGGTTTGAAAATAACTTAATTTTCTCACTACCATGACGTGAATAACACAGCTGCAACTTGCATCTCTGCACTTATTTGCTTTGGCAAATTCTGCGTTGTGGCTGGATACCTCTTGTCTGCAGAGGGCATCTTGCAGAACCTGAGGTAGTTTCTCTTTAGCCCATACAAAAAAGTTGCTTTTCTACAGAAGAAGCAGTGTTACAGTGGGCCCATACATCTCACTCCAGTGCAGACTTAAAATGCAGGTAGAGTTTACATGCCAGCCTAGGAGCCTGGAAACACTTTTGAGCCCTCCAATTTCACTGTAGCCCAGGGTTTCTCAAAGTGTCTGTACTCTTTACCAAAGCCAATTGCAATAATTTAAATAAAATTTCAGATAAAATCATAAATAAATAAAAACCCACCAGCCGACTTCTGTATTCCGCATAGATTTCTGCCTTTGTAGAAAATAAAATTTTCTGCTTTAGTTTTGGCACATGCATGGATTGTTTTCCATTAGATTCCAATTCTTGATCATTTGTATTACCATGAGATTGCTGTCTGCTGCAGTTTGTAAGCTTCTGCCAGTGTGAAAGAGCAGAATTTCTCTTTGACAAATCTTAAGTGAAGTCAGAAATGAATGAAGTCACTGGAGATACACCTACTTACAAGCCTGGGTTGTAAAGTGCAAAGCAAGATGAAACGATAGATCATAAATTCTGGCATTGCTTGACATTCAGATTTTTCTGCCTGCAAGTCTAATTCAGTAATGATCCACAGCAGAAGAGCATGCTACCAGATTGGTGTAGTCTATCCATCACAGAGTAAATTACACTGAAGTACTCTTCTGTGGGTAAGCTGAGGTAATGAAAGATATGAGGGAGGAGTGGATTTTCTGACACTCTTTGGCATTTGGAGTCCATGAAATACTAGTGGATTCCAGAATGCTCTATTCGAATTGGGACATCATGGTCACCCAGGTTATGAAAACATATTTTTCTGCCAACATTTATGGTGTAAAGTGATTTTTAATACCATTGTCCAAACCACAATCTAATGGAACGGCCAGTGGGGATAAGACATTCAGTTGTTTTTTGTTCCATTTTTTAGAGTCTGTATCTTTAGGGGTAGTAGTAGCATAGGCAAAGGAATACAGGGAACAGCAAATTAATCCCATCATTAAAAACTGTGGGCTCAAAACAAACTAGACAATGGAGGTGGGGAGCTAATATACAGCTTGTGTTACCAATCATTCAATTTCCATTTCATGTATAATATGTGCTTAACGCAGAATCAATGCACAAAGTTCACCAAATCACCACTTCACAATGGTTTTCTCCTTTCTCTGTGTGTAATTTCAGAACAAAAACCAACTTTTCCATTTCGCCTTCAGGTGAAAGCCTGGCTGTGCCCCACAGGTCAATGAACCCATTCTAGGCTTCCTTGGAAGAGAACTCCAGAGTCAAGAGTCTTCCACTGAAAGTGTCTTGCTAGAAACTGCTAAATAATTAAACCTGGGGAATCCCTCTTCAAGTGCCTGTTGACCTCTTCTGTCCTGGGGAGGAAGAAGAAATGAAGGAGGTGGATTTCAAACCATTTAACTGCTGCACCCCACACAGCAGTACTGTTGAGCTGTGCTAGTGTAGACACAGCTCTGGGAAGTGCTTTGTCCCAGGATGGCACATCTCAGCTGGCACACCTTCCAGTGGTTTCCCTGGCAGCCCCAAGGATACACACAGCGAGAGGAAATATTCCACTCCAGAAATCAGTAAGGCAATGCCTATCTCACCACATCTCTCTCAAGATGCACAGAGGGTAACAAACACTCCTGTACTGCCAGTGCTTCGTGGAAAACAGGCAAACGCTCACCAAGAAATCAAATCTCTCTTCCTCCAGGGTATACATGTTCATGCAGATTCCTTCTTCAGCACCAGCTCTGTCTTGCCCATATTAAAACTTAGTGAATTTGCTCATACCTTCATCTCAAGCTCAGTCAGGCTTTTGATGGGCAACAATGATGTTCCTCTTGGACTGCACAAACAACTTATAAGCAGGACAATATTGCCAGGGTGGCCCAAACTGTTTCAACATCTCCCCTACCAGAAGCAGGACACATGGAATCACAAAATAAAGAGCAAGGTGAAAAAACAGAGCCTATGCATCTTATACCTGGGATGATGATTTACCCTGCTACATCTTGGTTTCCTCATTGATTGTCAGATATGAGATCTCTGGCATACTGTGTATTGTTCTCAGCCACTGCCCAGCAGTACCCTAAAATTCCCATGTCACAGCTATAGAATTTTCTTAAAAACATGTATCTTTACCTTTCTCACATATATTTTAGTGACAGGAAACCATGGGTTTGTTACCAGCTCAGTTACCTCCTGCTTTAGTTGCTTATGGTTGCTGAATGCATGTTGTGCAACTCTTTCTACTTAAAGTGCTCCAGAACCTTCCCTTTACTTGTTCCCTTGACCTCTTGACTTATTTAACCTTTGTTATTAGAAGAGACAGAGAGGGAGGGAATGAAAAGCCCCCTTTATACCTAGTGCTCCCAAGTGCACAGTGCTGCTCCCACCAGACTGAAGCAGATACGGTTGATCCATTCATGGGGTAGGAGTCAGAGAGCAAGGTGATTTGGGGGGCCTAATTAAACAGTAAGAGTGAATCAACATCAGAAGTCTCTGTAATGCTGGTATTACGTGCACCTACGTTTGGCCAGTGTACTCGTTTGAAAGCAAACCAGTGAGAGACTCAAAATCAGAACTACAATTTAATAGGAAAATTAAAAGTAAATGCAGTAGTACAGAAACACTGACAGAGTCAGGATACAACCTGACTCCCTGTCGGGCAGGGTGGTGGTAGCAGCCCGATTAAATGGTGGCTGCAGTCCTCCTGAAGTGACAGATGTGGTTCTGCTGAAGCAGTGATCCTGTAGAAGGGTCTGGTTTTCCTCTGGAGGTCCAGTGGTGCTTCTGTAGCTCTTGTCCTCTGGGAATCCAGTAGGCAAGGCTGCCTGTGGTGTTCCAAATCTCAGATTACATCCAGGTAGGAATGCTTGGTTCCTCCCCCTGGGCGGGGCATCTCACAATGGGGTGATGTAACTTTATGAGTCATGCAGTGAGGCTGGATGGCCCATTAACAGAAGCTAACCCCTGGAGGGAGTTATCAGGGTGTTACGATCCAATTATTATTAAGTCTTTAGAAATTTCTCTGCCCGAATTAAGGTTCAAGTGAGACCATATGCCAGTGACAATAATGTGGGTTTTATTGTACAGTATGGTATGAGAGAGAGAGAGAGAAGGAAGGAAAGTAGAAAGAAAGGAGTAGAAAATACAAGGAGTAGAAACAGAGTGACAGGGACAGAATAACGAAAATATCACCANTTTGTGTAAGGGAGGATGCCCAGAGCAGAGGTTACACCCAAAACCTCCTCTCCCCCTGCCTCATTTTGGGGGGGGGGCGGGGGTAGTCTGCGTAAACCTGGCTTCTGTGGGCTGTGGTGTCCCCCACCCCAAACTCAGCCAGGGAAGATCCTTAGCAGGGCTGCTGGGTTTGGCTCACATTCTCTTCTTTGTTCACTGGTTTGTTTCACTCTGGGCCTGAGGTTGATGAAAGAGGGGGTTTTCCCTTTATCTAATCTCAGTAGTTTGACTTACAGTCCAAAGTTCTTCAAGTTTTCTGTGGCTGTAGCTTCTTTAAAACTTTATATCAATGTTTGAGGCATGAACTATCTTCAGTCTCTGATACAGGGATGTGTCATGGAAGAGACAAAGAACACTGCCCCACCTGGTTTTAACAGATGGTGATAGAATACATTCTTTTGATTACATCTTACATTGTAACCTAAGACAGCCAGGCATCTGACACAGCTTCTGCAAGTCAGAGTCCCATGCCAGCTGAAGCAGGGATTTGGGACAGAAGGGGGACCTGAACTTTAAGAGTATCTGTACCTTTCCATCCGTTGAAATGTCTCCAGAGCATAAAAAGGTGTCTGAGCCAGTCAGGTCACAAGGACAGTGCTTCTGTGGAGGACAGCAGCCTCCATGGTTGCCATCTCTCAAGAAGGCCATCTTTATGAAGAAGGGTTTGTTAGACACGTCAGGATGAGAGCCCCCAGTACACAGGGACCTCATATCTTTCCATGCCTGTTTGCCAAAGTCTTCCAGTTGACAGAGCTTCAAATCCCCATGGCTTCTTCCTAGTCCATGAAGAAACAGAACGAGACCCTAACAGAAGACGGAGGTTAACCAGAGATGGTTAAAAGTGTAGATGTTGGACTGATCTGTCTCTCCAGCTCTCTAAATCTGAAGGGAAACTGAACTAGACTTTTCAGACCAGTAGTACAAATACAAAAATGTACCACCAGTGTGCCAGACTCAGCTGCAACATTTTCCCAGTACCCTGTTAGGAGGTAGAAAAGGGCTCCACTAAACAAGCCTAGCGCCTTATTTCTGTTCAGTGCAAACTAAATCCCTGGCCACTGAAACTGACTTTTACGCTGAATACACTCCATTTCAAAGCTTTAGGATAGGGAAATCCTATGTCAGTGGATGATGATGCAAAAAATTTCTTTAGAGAGCTTAAATGGAACATTGTTATTGAGACATGGAGACTTTGCTGAGGAATGTTGTGAAGGAAACAGCTCCAGTAAACAGTGAAAAAGACTGCAGGACGTGCTAAAAAAAATACAAGTGTTGACATAAGTTAAAAATAAAAATAAATTAAAAATAGGATGTGTAATGGGAAAGACAGCCAAGAAAAAATGTTAATAAAAGGTATTGGATGAAAGCCCAGAACAGAAGTACAACAAATACAAACAACAAGCAAATGTACACATAACAGGGTGAAAATTAGAGTCTGTCTTCCCCTTGCATGCAGAACTGAGCAAATGGAGCTACAGGCAATTTTGAAGAATGGCAGCTCTGAAGCATCCAAAGTATAAACATTTCTGTCAGGTCAGCAGCCAGAGAGAGAGACAGCCTGAAGTGAGCCTGTGAAGTTCCAAGAAGGGAGGTGATGTACAAAATGGTAACACCACTCAAATACTCCATGTGCCTCTTTTGAGGATCTCTCAACATGGTGATATAATCAAAGTCTCAGAACTAGCTGTCTATCTCACTTCTTATTACAATGCCCCCTCCCTAAAAAGTTTTGTAAAGCATAAAAGGGCCTCTACCCAAGATCAGCAAAAGAGTATGAAAACAAGTTTCAGACATTCTTTTTATCTCATGGAGACAAATAATTAACAGTTACTAGTTCCACGATGAAATCTCTACTTTTCTGTCCACTGAATATTTGTACTACTTCAGATTTATTTTGAAAATTTCAAACAATAAACATTGAATATTATTATGTTTACCCTAAATAATTTGTGACATCTTTAATAAATTTATATCCAATAGTCAGAGTTTGAATTGTGAGTTTCAGTTTGAGCTTGATCATAATATTATAGCTATTTCCTGGCTTGATGAGCACCAATTCTGCAACTGAGAGAGATTTAACAAGCTTCTGAAGATAGGCTGTATTTATACAGGATTGAAAGATTTACATAATTGCAATCCTTTTTTTCCAAGCCTAAACATGGCTTTTGCTAGTCAAGAGAGGTGTTTAAGAATAAGAAGATGATGTAGTCAAAGGCAAAATGCTAGTTTTAAAATCAGTTTTCTTATGCAGAAAAAGAAAAAATAGTGTATATATACACTTGTTCAGAACAACTTGTGAGATGACATTTCATTCTTTTATTTCTTCCTGTCAGAGCTGGGATTTGGAAAGCTGATTCCCTGGCAGGCCCAACAACATTTCTCTCACTTTATAAGAAGTTCTACTTTCAGGGCAAATACATGAACAAAAAGAATTAAGGTTTCTTATCCTCAAGTATTAAGATAGGCATGCTTAGGATTCTTTAAAAAGCAATCTCGTTAAATACTTTAAGACACTTAATTTTAAGTAAGCACACACATACAGAGATAAATGCTCATATGTAATTGGAGATGGAATAACTTCAAGTGAAGACAGGTTCTTTTTTCACAGTATAAAATACATACATATAAAAATAAATTAAAATGGATAAAGGAAAAAGCTAAATAGGTAGGTCAATTCCTACATCAAAAATTGAATTAAAATATTGTAGCAGAGAAGGAAATATTGAACCGGATTCAGAAATATTTTGGAAGAGTTTCCTTTCACCTTAAATAAAGATTTTTAAAATGGTGACACTGTTAAAAATTTTTCTGGTTCCTGACTTCCTTCACATGTCTCAAATCAGAGAACCAAAATCTGAGATACCTAAGATGAATCACCACTTCTGAGCCACCAGGCCCACGACAGAAAAAAGTAGTGAAGTTCTCCTTGTCTTGTTCTGATCCACATGCACTCTGATGGGGCAACAAAACCCCCTCCTTATTCCCAGATCATGTTTCATGACAAACTGAATACTTGCTCAAAACCATGAAAACGGTGAAGATTAATATAAAAAAGTTGAAAGTTCACCAAAGCCTTTTCTAACTTTGCTCACAGGGAAGTCTTGCCTCTCTTTACAAGTACTCAGGGACTGGCAGAGTGCAAGCAAAGAAAACTTAATTCCAGGTCACAGAAACTTGACAGAATTATGGACAGAAGAAAACAATATCATGTAATGGAAAGAATTAGGCAATCATAAGAGGTAATGCAGACATCTCAACATCATTAAGTGAAATCTGCTCCAGAAATTGAGCCAGTCCCCTTTCCTAACCACCACTTTCCTTTTGTGTGAAGTTTGTGTGAAAAGTAAAGGTTTTGGACATGGTTTTAGTCCTACCAAATCCTAAATTCCCTTTCTTTCCAATCAAGACAAACAAGAGCCCCAAATCCTCCTGACTCAGTATGAAACTACTGGTCTTTCCTTGCAGGATCAAAGCAAACAAAGTCCCAAATGTCCTTTCTGTTCCTCAAGCTCCACACAAACAGAACCTCCTGCTCCCCTTTATTCTGTCTGCAAGAAGAGAAGCTCCAAGCATCTTTTCCAAGGGTTTGTTGAAAGGAGTCTCAGGGAAGTTCTTCTCAGCAGATCTTTCATCCTCCTTCAAGAAGCCTAATAAACCCTGGTGTTGGCTACAGGAATGTTTCTGTTGAAGAAAATTTTGTGCTGATATGATAACAATTTTGGGAGGAGTGAACTCTGTGTTTTGAAAAGCCAAATGAATGTAGTGAGGCTTTGACCATCTAACAAGCAGACTGTTGGCCTCCACTTTACACAAGGCAGCATAAGTACATTTTAAAGCAGACAGAAGTGTTTCATGGGGCTGTACAACAGGAAGCCCAGTTTGGGTATGCAGTGATTCTCCAAGCACAGCTGTAGTTTCAAGTACATCGTAACAATGACATATGTGATATATATGTATGTATATTGTGTTCCTGGGGTTTAGGATCAGCAGATAAGATGGACAATGAAGGCTCAGACACCTTTCAAAGAATTTTTTTCTGAAAGAAAAGAAGTTCAGACATTACAGACTGAGAGGCTTAAAGAATTTTCCTAACAGGTCTTCCAGCAGTTTGTTGAGGTTACATAATGTTTGCAATTTTGTTACTGATAGTGAAGTCGAAACTGCAGTAACAGAGTGTTTTAGGAGAACTTCAAGATCCAAGATACGGAGGTATTTTAGAACTCACAGTGCCTTTACCACTCTGTTACCCACATTTATGAATTGCTATAATGACAGCTTTCGGAGGACCATGTGTACCCATCCTGCTGTTGTAAACCCCTCAGCTCACTGAGGATTTAGCAAACTGCTGGTGTAAACCCCTCAGCTCACTGAGGATTTAGCAAACGGTGTATGGGGGCTTAAGGGAAAAACATCTCTTTTTACAAAAGGAGACCATGTGTGGGTGTCTAAAACCAAAAGGACTCTTGATAAACATTGGGAACAGACATTAACTGCTTAAATTTTCATGCTACTTTAAGTTATTAGCCAGGTACAAAGGATGGTGTTCAGGAGAAAAGATGGTGAGAATCACAGAAATTAATTTTTAATTAATTTTTTTAATTTTTAAAGAATTACAGAAAATTAATACCAAACATAGCATGTTTCACGCGACTGGAAAAAATACAGGTGTGGAAGGAAAAGATTGTTGGTAAAATGGCATGGCCTACTCGAGTCAAAAGCTTTTGGAAGTGGTTTAAATCTATGTCATTTAGATATTATGCACTGCTGGAAGAAAATAAAAGCAATAAAAGTCTTAACATGCTCCTCTCCAGAAACATCGTGGTTTGATTTCTCCTATAAAACATGAGTTCAGGTTTTACAAAGGAGGTAATTAAATGTTTACAAATACACTGCCCTTATACCTGGAGTGGCAGCAACAGCGAGATTCCCTTTCAAACTGTACTTATGAGTAAGAATGTATTCGGTTTGAACTTTCAGGAGTGATATGAAAAGAGTTGTGCCAATTCAATCGGTACATCCAAGGCTCCACAGTCAGACAAATCATAGAAAAAAATCCTAATAAGACTAACATATTTTATACCATTTTGAACAAGCCAGTATCTTAAGTTGCTCCCAATTTAAAATATTTATAAATTACTCTTTACCACAGTCATCTCCAGAGGGTTAAACTTCTGGTATGATTGCATGGATATGTCAGGACACAAGTCTGTGGAGACCTTCTCTGTAACCCTGTAATCCTCACCTCTAAAGGACAGCCTGTTTGCACTCACTGTGTGTGAAAGTACTTAGGCCACAGTGAGTAAAAATACAATTACATTTGAAATCAAATCAGACCAAATAGAATGCAGCTCATTTTGTTTCATAAAAAATGGAGAACCCATCACTCTTCTCCTTTTTGAAAAGGTGAGAGGTATTTGTTCCATCCTTTCAGTCACCCAAAACATGAATGGCGTGCTTGAATTTCTTTCTTGGCAGTGAGGAAGCAAATCTATGTGTGACAGAAGAGCTGCAAACAGATGTCTCTGTGTATCTAATCCAGGTCACTAGCCTGTCTCTATATTCTGATGGCTAGAACAGTGTTTTGACCCATGTTCCAAGGACTGTAACAGGATATTAAACAGCTAAAGAGCAAAATATACTTCCAGATTCATATGCTAAATTTACTGAGTGATGAAGTACAGGGGCCAGGCTGCAAAAATCTTCTCTTTGCCTGATCTTCATGGAGTCAGAAGTCTGATGCCTACTGACACTTCCTTCTGACAGTGTAATTCTTTGGGTTGGGGGTTTTACGGAGGATTTATTTTTTTTGTTCTGAGCTTTTTCTCTTTTCATTCTGACGATTTGTATCCAAGAAACAAGACCAGAAATGGTTGCAGGAAGGAGTAGAAACCAAGTATATAGATGTGATTTGTAATGATGCAAGTTCTCTGATGAACTGTAAAAGGCTGTGAAAAGCCCTGGTCATTCTTTGCATCTTGTCTAGTTCTGCATCAGATCCTTCTAAGGATGACAGAAATGACTTTGCTGGTTGTGGCTACTGCAGATATGGCCCACCATGACCAGCACCAGCTTCAGTGGTGGTGTTAATCAGTTTATAAGGCACTGAAAACCATTCTTTAGCTTCTCCAGGCAGCTCATACTTCTAAGGAGCAAAGATTTCTGGCCAGATAACTATAGGAAGAATTCCTGTTTTGCTTATTTCTTTGGTCCAATATGGTCTTAGGATCCCTTAATAGCTATCATCATGTGTCACATATATTACTGTTGACTTCCCACTTGTGCACTGTGACCCTACCAGAGAGTTCTGGTAGATGAATCAGGCCCTCAGTATCCATGTCTGAGGAAGCCAAACCACCCTGCCCTTCCACTGACCATACCCACTAGATGCAGCTGACCACAAGGTCTTCTACATGCACGTTTCTAAGTACAGGTATCCTGTTCCAGAGCTGAGCTCCACCCAGTAAGTCTAGGAGAATACAGTAGACATGAGAAGCAGATGAGGAGAGGGTGGTGGTTTCTGCACCATCTGAGGTGGTGGTTTCAATACACTGGCAGACTAACCCTGTTCAGAATCCTTGTAGATATAACAGAAGAACCCCAAGAGAGATCTGGTGAGATGGACTGTAAGTTTTTAGGAGAAGCTTTCCGCTAAACTGGAGAGAGCCAGAAGATGCTTATTTGAATATTAAGTGACAATGAGGGCAGGAGTTTTCCTAGCAGTACCACGTGAGGTGGGGTTTCCTACCATAGATGAATTATGTACCTTAGAAGGTGCAACTCAGAATAAGGACAGCATGGTTGAAGAGGCCAGGTTTTCAGCAGACTACATGCTAATCTTTGGGATCCTTGTCTTCGATGGCAAGGAAACAGCTAATCTCTTGGTACTAAGACAGGATGTGAGGTTGAGGACAGGAATGACATGCAGGGAGGTACTGAGAGGTGGTTCCCATAGTGCACTGGAGGCCTCTGGAGGAAATACAGGAAAGGTCATTAGAGAATCACAGCTGGCCACCTGCCCTGGATCCCTTTGGAAGCACAGTGCCTGCAGCTGGGGCCACTGTGGCCTCTCCAGAACACAGCCCATGAAACTGCAGCTGGGGCCATGAACCCCCTGTGGACATTACAGAAGTTTTAAGAGAATTTGGGGTGCACACTGAGCCCTGTGATCCCTCTCCTGGATAAAGCAGAACTCTACAGGGACATAACACTACAGCAGGCTCTTCTCTGTGGTGCCAGGCAATAGGACAAGAGGCAACAGGAAGAAACTGATGCACGGGACGTTCCACCTGCATATGAGGAAGAACTGTATTGTGCAGGTGACTGAGCACTGCAGATATTCAAGAACCATTTGAGGACTTTGTTTAAGCAGGGAGGTTGGACCACATGACCCACTGTGCTTCCAACCTAACATACTCTGTGATTTTGTGATTCTGTGATTCTGTGAAGTGCAGGTTGGCATTTCCCAGATAAGACTGTTCAGACTGCTCCCCATGCCATCACTAAAGATTGGATTGCATACACCTTGCCTTTCTGAAGATCACCCTGAAATCATTCCAGTTCAAGTCTGTGGCATTGTGTGGGTCAAACCACCCTGGGTGACCTCCAGGTGGGACTTTTGAGACACATTGCCATATCCACAAAGTCACAGACAAACACACTCCATTACGGATCAGCTTGGATGTAGGACCAGTAAGTTGCTGTGACCCCCACTCCTGGTCTCAGACATGGGAGCTGCAGCTCATTCCATGTCTGAGGAGAGGCTGGCACAAAGAAGGGGATATTCAGGATGAAGCTGATGTTCAGTATACTGCCGTGTAGCAGCGGTACCTCCATGAGCTGCTCTCAGCAGACGAGAAGGGAGCAATGCACAGCTGCTGCAGGGTCGCTCAGAGGAAGGTACAAGCTGGGTGTTGTGGGGATGATGAGCTGCTGCCACACCTCCCCTGGGAAGTGCTGCACCTGTCGGGGACAATGTCATACACACCTATGTTCACAGGCAGGGCTGGAATGAGGACATCATGCATGCCAAAAACAGCCTGAGGAGGACTCTGACCTGAAATTTTGGTGTGGAGAACAGCAGTGCTCTCACTAGTTTTAAGAGAGCCCTTAGCTACTTAAATGGGGTGACACCACCTTGCAAGATGGCTCTGTGCAGAGCCAGCAGTAAGGAGACCTATTCTGCATTCACATCAGTTTCAGGGACACAGATTTATTTTAGCCTGGTGCATAATCCTGAGGTGCAGTCCCTTGTCTTACTCACCAATTGTTCACTGCCAGGCATTCCATGGTAATTTGTACATACAGTGGCAATCTCCAGAAGATCTTTTGTCATAGGTAAGTCAGGTTATTACTGTGACACATTAATAAAACAGCTTATAAATTCCAGTTGTTTATATTTGCTACATCAAACCATCATGCAATAATATAGAAAAGAAATAGTTTTAAAAATAAACATGTAAAAATATTGTGTTGCCTATTATTTCAGGGGGGTTTTTGTTTCCTATATTTGCAAGTTTATACAATGCTCTGGGTAAATGCTGCCCCATATATTTTTTTTAATCAATGTCTTATTATCAGGGCATGCAATATAATAAACAGATCTGTTAAAGCACCAGTGATGTCTCTATTGGCAGGCTTATAAAAGAGCTCGGTGACCTTGGTTAATTAGCCATGTAATAAACCAGAACTGAAAGAGCCTATTCCCACAAACCACAGCACAGCACCCCTCCACCCCCCGCCTGCCAGAGGGGCTCTGAATGGGAAGTCAGCAGACGCTATGCAAAGTGCAGCCACTTAGCCTCAGAGCCCTTTGGAATGTATGCAAAGATTCACAAAGACATTTCCTTCCAGCCACTGATTTAAGAAACAATCTTTAAAACAAAAAGATAAGTTTTCTGAATACTTATTTTATTGGCTATTGCTGCTTAAGTTGTGTTTAGATAAATACTTATCTTCTTGAAACCTCACAACAATTGCGTTGAAAAACAGCTGTAAAAATTCTTCAATTTCAGATGTTTTCTATAAATTCACTGATTTGTTTTCATGTTTATTTCAGATATTCCTAATAGAAAAAAAATTCAACCCCTCTAGTAATTAATAGCTATTATGTTGAATATATTGAATTCTTTGAACAGAATTTATTTTGATCCATAAAGTGCAGCCCTCTTAAATAGTGAATCACATTTAATAAATCATATGGAATACAGTGTTACATGTATTTCTGTTACTCACTTGATTTCACTAAAATGCATACCTGAAAATTTAGACCTATACTATAAAAATAAAATTGTTGGCCTTTTGTCTGAGGGCAGGCAGTAAAATGGATACAAATTTTTAGCAGGTTCTTTGACTTTATCCTATCAGACTCTTTAGAAATAAAAGCTTTTGTAAGTAAAAGCAAGAATCACTACAGTTTTAAATTTCACCCAAATGTTAGTTCCTAACAAGCATAGCCACAACCAGCCACAGAGTTAGGCTTTTCTTCAGCAAGAGCAAGTGCAATAGTTTTTCTGATTGCTATAGGAGTTAGCTCTTTTTGAAGTGAGTGTATGTGAAATCCATGACTGCTATCCTTTCATGGCATGCCCCTGAGTTCTGGCACAGCACAGAAACAAAGGAAAAACCCCAAATCCCTAACAGAAGCTAACACTGTTTTTCAGCTGTCACTTACATACAGGATAGTGATTTTCTATTCTTAAAAAAAAAAAAAAAACAACCAAAATCAGCATCAGCTATTTCTTTAAATAAACTAATTTTTTTTTTTCTCCAGAATGCTTTTTATTTTCCAAGTGGACCTTAAATTTACAGTGTTTCTATGCAGTGAAACTAATGAATATCACTCTGGTTTTAAATCCTATACAGCTGTTCACCCATTCAGGATTGTTTTAGCTGCAGTCATTTCTTTCAGTACTGCAGATCATAGTCAATTAACATGAACAGAGAGTTTCACTGGGTCTGCCAAACAGTCTCCATTATTCTGGGGAAGTTTCAGAATATCAAGCACAACAACATCCTCAATAAATCTGAGATTACAGCTGATTGATAGCAGAGTATCCAAGAGCAAACTTTTTCCTCGATATTCTTGTTTGTTGGATTCCAGAGTGAAGTGGGAGATATATTTTAGGCAAAATGTATTTGTTAACTCGTTCTCTGTGTTTTCTAATGTGATCTAAGAGATGTCTGGAATCTATCTGAAGGCTCGGGAAGCTACATAACTGCATGGCTCAGCAGCTCTTTCGACAGACCGTGTGTGTGTGTGTGTGTGCACGCGTGTGTGTGTTTGTTTGCATTCATAAAATTGAAATTTTTATCCACGTGCTATACATACAAATGTGAGTACTCATATGAAAATGTGAGCATGTGAGCATGACTTCCAATAAGGGTATGCATAAACAGTTCAGAGTCAGACACTACAGGTGAATTTTTCAGTAAGTGTCCAGCTTCTAGGGTGACCACAGCCATACCAAAAAANCTATCTGAAGGCTCGGGAAGCTACATAACTGCATGGCTCAGCAGCTCTTTCGACAGACCGTGTGTGTGTGTGTGTGTGTGTGCGCGCGTGTGTGTGTGTGTTTGTTTGCATTCATAAAATTGAAATTTTTATCCACGTGCTATACATACAAATGTGAGTACTCATATGAAAATGTGAGCATGTGAGCATGACTTCCAATAAGGGTATGCATAAACAGTTCAGAGTCAGACACTACAGGTGAATTTTTCAGTAAGTGTCCAGCTTCTAGGGTGACCACAGCCATACCAAAAAAGCTTAGCTGAATAGGGAGAGGGGTAAGTACATGCAGATAAAAGGGGCCTTTATAATTTAACATGAAGTTGAAGAAAATTACAGCAAGCAGACAAAGAGGAAGAGAACAGGGAACTGTGAGTTAGTCACTCTCCTTAGATCTGGATATCGTACACACTTCTGCAAGACAAACCAGTGGGACCCTTCCCAGAAACAAAGCTGGACACAGGTTTACGAGTTGGTAAGACCTGGGACTCTTACAATTAAAAAATGTTATGCTACATAAGGTACAGTTTATTGTTGATATGGCAATCCCACTGAGAAGACTCAGTAGATGCTGAAAATACAGATGTGTACTGTGATCTCCTCTGGCAGCCTCTGGTCCTACCATGTCTCACACTCCAGTGCAACCAGACTAAGGGCTGAGGACCAGAGTGCTACATCCTCAGATTGTGATCTGGGGCATAGAGACCCGGGCTGGAGGTGTCCCAGATCAGTCCAGTCACATGAACGTGGAAATCCCAAGGGCAGCAGTCCAGAAGCCAGCTCACTTCCCATGGAGGTTTGGCACTGCTGCACAAGCATATACCCAGGAGTGTACTTTCCTGACTGCCAAAAGCGTGTGCTCCAGAAGAGAAAAGTTTGGAAATATCAGCTGCTGCTCCTCTCCGATTTCCAGCTACTTGAGACCTGCAGTTGCTAAGGCTGGAGGAGGATGCCCTCCTCTGGCTACATGCGTTCCCTTTTCATCAAGCCTCGGAGGCTGAAGAGAAATCACTTTGAACACTGAGGCGGGGAGCTGGAGGCAATTACTTGTGATTGATAGCACTAAATATGAAACCGCATGTACCTCATCCATGAAGCATGGAATCAGCAGCATATTGTTAGTGGGGGAGATGAATGGGGCTTGAGATAACCTTGGCAAATTAGGCATATGTTAGCATTAAGCTTTGTCAGTAAGCAGGCTATAAATTACAGACATATTGTAACTCCATAAACTCATCTAATGAATTGAATGACAGTGGTAATTTAAGGCAGAATGGAACTGTTTAACCCTTTTAAGAATTTAGCTTTATTTCTATATTACACAACAATCCAAACTGTACTAAAAGGTTGGTATTTCATATATACTGCAAGATACCATAACCATAACAGGGAAACAATTCTTCCATATTTCATGTACATTTTAACAAACAGTTGGCAACCTGCAAATTATTTCACTTGTAAGCTGGTTTAAAAAGAATGGAAAAATAATGGAATAGCTGGGGTGGGTTTCTTGCACATTCCCTTACTTTGTCATTATTTTTCCATATGATCAAGCTAAATATATTGAAGCTATAGGACACAGCATGCTGTCATTTCTGGACTACTACTGAACTCCTCAGGAGGTGTTATAAGACACAAGGCTAAAGGGCAGGTGACTTTAGTCAAAAGAGAAGTGCAATAATCCCTTCAAAATGCATGGCCTGCAGTGTCTTATTGCTATTCTGAAATGGCAGTTATAAATAAATATAAGAGGAGAAAGTCAGTCTCCTGCATTTACCGGCTGCTATTGACAGATTTATGCCATCAGTGACAGCTAATCCAGGATTCTGAAGCCATTTTCCATTTTACTGTGTATTTCAGCCAAAGTAACATTTGAAAATCACTGGCCAATGGCACAAAAGGGCTTAAAATCTAAACCAGAAAATGTAATACAATATGTTATTAATTAAAATGTGTTGATATAATAACAAATATTTTTGCTTTTATTCAGTAGAGCAACTGAAGAAATGAGCATATAAATTATGCCATAGCTTTAGTCCACTTCTGAGGAAATTTTAGGAAAGCATGTTTCTTCACCCGCTTTAGGCAATTGTTCTTGGCATTCATACAAATCACGGGACAACTTATCAGACCTTTGTAGAATATTTGCTTTTATGCCCATTTTTCCCTTTAAGAAAATACAATAAATTAATCAAACAGGGGCATTTATCTCTGTACAGAAGTCAGGGGACAGTCCTGTGGGATGTAAGAGTGGAAGGGGCCATTGGTGGAAGGGATGGTAAGCAGAAAGTGAAATCCTCAATGTACATAATTTTATATTATGTAAATAAACATTACTTCTGATGCTCACCCAGGACAATAAAGCCATATAAGAATTAAAATGATAGATTTAGTGGTAACTCAGTGTGAAAAAAGGAGGAAGAAGTATAGTTACAGATATTTATTTTGTGTTTGTAGTTCACACATATTTCTATTTAGAAAAGGATTATGTTTATCCCAACCTCAGGAAACACAGGTGCTCTACTAGCCCTGTTTTGGCCAATGAAGGAACAAAGCCTCCACAGAACTTACCTGGAGTTATACAAGGAGTCTTGAAAAGTCAGGAGGAGGCCCAATACTCATCAGTCCCCTTCTTTTGACACACTGATGTTGACACCATGCCTGGGAATATGTCTGAGATCAAAGAGAAGCTTGCTGTTGTCAAGAGCTGCAACAGAGTAAATTTGGGAGTGGGAGCAAGATGACATAGGAAATTGCTTACATAACATGGGAAATTCACAGCCCATGTGTGGAAGGAAAGAAGCTCTTTCACAGTTTTCCATTTTCTGTTGAGCAATGTCATGTTTCACAATTGTTGTATATCAATGAAACTCCGTAAATGCTAAAATAATGACATAGTGGGAGTGCTGTAGAATTTTTGGTACAAATCTGACCTCGGAATAAAATTGGTTCTTCATTCCAGAATAGATTACTGTGACCTTTACTTCTCCATTTTCCTAATGGTTTCTTCACTACAATAACAAAATTGAATGACTATCTCAGCCATCTCTAAGATTTGGAATTAAATTTACCTAGTGCAAATCAATAAAGTGGAAATCAAAACTAAAAGCCTGGGGTTATTTTAGCAATAGTCTGTGTAATACAACTTTGCATTTAACCTCTGGACTAAATGATGACTCCATAACTAAGTCACCGAATGCATGCTTTACATACTTCAGTGGAATCAAACTGTTTAGATCAGCAATGATTAATGAAAAGATCTGCCAAAAGTGATTTAGAGAAAAGATGCCTACTCAATCCTGTGACTTTGTTAGGCCATCAAGACAGAAGACCTACTTGAGGTACATATAAAATGGTGCTTTGCATGGAAAATACGGTGATTTTTTGGTTTTGGCTGCATAATGATTACATGGTCTGGTTCTAGTGGTGGGACATGCATGGGGGAAGGAATCCCCATCCCAGCACTGCCAACAGAATGTAAGTTAGGACTGCAGCCATTTCCTCCTGTTCTGGCTTTGGGAATCTCACAGCTGTGGACTCAGGTCTTCTCCTGATGCCAGCCAGCTTCTCAGCAGCACTCACAAGACCATCTGCATAAGGAACACCCTGTTTCCAGAGCTACCATTGAGCTGTTTATCCACAGACCTTGGTACAACCAGTGAGCGTCTGACCTGGCAAGGTCTGTTGGTGTAGGAGAAACTGAAATAGTTTGCCCAAAATAAAGTCAGCAGGGAAGCAATGTCCCTGGGGATTAAGCCCCACTTTCCCAAGCTCAGGTCCCTATCTCTGCTGTACCACAGGGCTGCTGTGCTGTGATGCTGGAGGATCACAGCAGACGGACAAGCAGAGCTGTCATGCCGCCTGTGGCACCAACACTCCCTATCCCACTACTCCTCCTCCGTGGTAAGAGAACCCCATTTACCTTAAGGTAACAGGGATCAGGCCCAACTCCAGGACATGCTGGCAGGTACCATTTATTATGTTTCCTCAGTAACTTGTCAAAAGGAGCCAGTCTGACATAGCCATCCTCAGCCTAAGAGGAAAGTGGATTGGTAGACACTCGTTGGGATCCAGGGCACACAGTCTCTCCAAGAGAAGTGGTGCTGTGAATCTCCAGAGCTGAAATGCCACATCCACCTCCCCAGCAGCCAAGCCCAGTGCACACTGCAGCCCAGGCACAGGGACAGGCAGGAGCAGAAAGGTGCTCACCCTTCCACGGTGCTGCAGGGCACCACACAAAGTCTGCCTGTCCACCAGCCTGGGCTGTTTGCCTCCAGCTGCTGGTGCCAGCTCTGCGCTGGTTCCTCAGCAGCACAGTACAGAGGGAGAAAGCATCTGTGCTTTCTCTGCAGCTGGGAGCCTCTCAAGGACTCTCATCAGCTCACAGGGGCTGGGATTGCTCCTTAGGCTGGGCAGATAATGGGTAACCAGCTTCATACAGGTCTCTCCCCACTACAGCACCAGTGTAATTAGTCAGTATTCTGCTGGAGGTAAATATTAATTAACTGAGATGAACCTTCTTTTTACCTTAAGATTTCAATTTAATTTTTATTCCCGCATCTAGGATACATGTCATACAAGAATAACACATTAATGCATTAAAATTGAATATTAGTGGAGACGATGAAAGGATGAGAGGTATAATTAACTTTCAAATAACATACAAGTGCAAGTAGGCAGTATGATAATATGCATAACAAATAATAATAATAATATCACTGCTTAAGGTAAAACCACCTATTTTAACAATGGACACAATTAAGATGATTTCTAAACATGTTTTTTGGGAAGTGTCTGTTCACTGCAGCCTTGTCTGAGCCAGCCTCTACATGAATGCTCACATGATCTTAAGTGCCAGTGTAACCACGTCCTGTGCTGTGTCCTGTGCTGTGTAAGACCTAAGCACAATGTCCTCCCTCATCCCACCACCCTCACTTTGATATCCCCTGGGAGCACAGCTCAGGAAACCAGTTTGAAAGGAAGCCACAGCTTTTGGATGAAAGCTATTCTGGTTTTAAATCTCTCTCTTACTTTAATAAAAAGCTCAGCCTTACTCCTGCAAAGTAATTTTTTGTAGATATGGTGATCTGTGGCACCTCCTTAAGCCCTCAATAGAAAGAGAGTGTTTGGAAGTTCTGGGTGAAAATACCATTTGCTCAAGACACATTGTGGTGTTATTTTCTAAGCACAGTTAGACCAGGTGTAAATCCCATGTAAATCCCAACACATGGCCCCTGACTCTGGCTGCCTTCCTGCAGGAGGCAGCCTAAGGCAGCTGAGTTTGGCTCCTGCCTCACAATACTGGAGTACAAGACTGATCAAGCATAGGCAGGAAGCCTGACCAGATCCCATGAGTGGGAAGTTAAGCCTTGGTCCTTCATACAACTTCCTAACATCTTTCTTGCATCCACTTTAGGAGTCCAGTCATGGCTGAGGTGACATTTTCTGTATGGACTCATGGTCCCTGCTGACTTTGGTGAGCTCATGTTTTCATGGTGTTTGATTCAGTGAATAGCAGAATTAAGCCAAAACTGAGAAGGCATATTCTGAAAAGTAGAAACAACCTGTCAATCTTTGATAAGATGGATTTTAGATTACAAAGACAGAAACCCTCTAATTCAAAGTTCATGTGAGTTAAGATCAGTAAATCACAAAATAGAACAATATTAAGTGTTTTTATAGTTTCAAAGTGCTTCACAGGCATGAATTAATTAGCTGTAATATGAGTTAAAACACTGGATGCCAAAATGTTCCTGGATTTCATTGGGGCACAGATGCCATGGGAAGGGAAGGGGAAGGGNGCTTGAAGCAACAGCTCTTTTGAGCATCTCAACCAATTTTCAGCATTTATTTTCAAGGAGGCAAGTGAAAAAAATATTGCAATTGTTTTAAAAAATGAAGAGGAAGAGATGCAGCTAATAACTCAGAAAACAATGATTCATTAAATTAATTAGGGATCAGAGTTCTTGAAAGAGCATGTGAAGAATGAAAAATTGGTCTGATGGATGACATTAAATGTCACATAATTAGGATCACTTTTGACAGAATGGAGGTTTAGCAAAGAAACCTAAAATTTATAAAGAATACTGCAGTAGCTTCTGGAAATATCTGCATTTCAGTAGGTTTTCTTAGTAAAGCAGATGAGAGCAGAACTCTGTCAGCAAAGGCAATTTTGAAATTCATACAAATTCATTTTCAAGATTGTTTTAGTCTCACTCCATTAAAACACTTCCCATAACAACATACTGTACTGTACCACACTTTCTCTTTTGTCTCAAAATATTGCCCTTTCAGACATAAATTTCCAGCCAAAACTCAAAGTCTTGAAGGTTTCTTTCCACTGTGGTCAGAACATGACTGTATTTGGCCTGAGGCTCTGTATTGGGGTATCCTGACTTCACCTACTGAGCCACATCCCCAGACTTCATGTGATCCAGCCAATCCAACCCATTTTATTTAATCCAGCCAGAATCCTCTGATCCAAAATCACTGTGATAGGGGAAATATCAAGATCTTGTTCTCCACTGAAAAGTTTTAACTGAACAAAGATTTTAGGCCAACCCTGAAAAAGTGCTCTACACCAAGTCTTGAGATGTAAACACAAGGATCTGTCCAGCAATGCTCTCAGTGCACCTTCACAAGATCTTCTCAGGTTCAGCACTCACTTCAGATGGGTGTCCCCTTCACAGGCATCCGGTCCCTTTGGGCGAATTCCTCACTTCACCAAAAGTACCAAGAGCCTTTCCACCTACTTCAGTGAGGTGAGATTTCCCCTTTTCAAGTGAAAATTAATTTTAGTGTATATGACTCAATGTCCCTATACTGAATTTATTAAGATCTCTTATAATTTTCCATCAGACTTTTAAACTATCTTACCAAATAATTTTAGAGGGAAGTTCCTTTTACGCTTCAGTGCTATGTATAAAACAAGTGATCTTTAAAATGGTGAAAAAAGTGAGTTAAATGACTGGTAGTCATTAAATACTCTAACTACATGTTGTCATGTTAACCATAGGATGTAGCATCACTTCTCTTTTCTTTGTCATACAATGGGACTGTCCCATATTTATATGTTGTGTAAACAAGTTGCATGCTCTTCTGTCCACAGACCACTTCTTCTCTTGCCCATGTCCTGCGGATTTTCTCCTCCACTTTCCCTGCCAGCAGCAGTACAGCTCACTCCAAGAAGGCGTTGTTGTTCACAAGTACAAACAGGTAATACAAGAAGGGAAGTGAATTTTCTGGCCTCAAAGTAGTTGGAGGTAGCATCTAGTAATTAAATAGTGGAGGCTTTTCTTAATTGAATCCTTCCTTGTGCAAGGCAAGATCTGAAATAAGGGCAGAGGAGATGAACTCTATCCATGCTGCCTTCATGGATGCTGCTAAGCTTTCACAGGTACCGCAGCCCTATCTCCCAGTATTCCCTCAGAGAGTTTATGGGCTCCTGGATCTGTTTCCATACAGGTACACTGATCCTTCCCTGTTCTTGACAGCATTCTCAGAACTGGCCTGTCCAAGACTGTCTGCACAAAACCCCTGTTAAGGTAGGTTAGCTCCACAGTCAGATTGCTCTGCTAGCACTTCCACCCACACAAGGGTAGTCCACCACCAGCCTTCTATGTTTCACTCTTTCCTAGAAGGATGGAGAGGAGCATGTGTTTTCACTTCTATAATATGTCTTCTCACATATTTTAAAAACTTTATGGAAAGCTGATAAAATCTCAAAGGCACCAGCTTGTAGCTTGATACCTTCCAAAAAGCAAGATGGGAAATAAGATTAGTTCATATAACTTAGTAAGAACAAAACCCAAACCGCATGATTATTACATGGCTAATTTGCCTTAGTGACACTTCACAAACCTTTGTAAAAGACAAAAGTAGAAAGGACAATTGCATAAACTGCACAAAGACGAGAAATAGAAAGTAAAAAAGGCAACAACAATATATCACAAACAGCTCAGTAAATAATAGTGCAATTTTCCTAGCTAATAGAACGGTTTAACACCTGAATACACTCACACGCCTGATTAAACACTAACAACGTAAACCCATGAAAGAAGATTATAAGTTGTAATATCTCTTTGCAAATAATAGCATATTAGCCACTGTTGCATACTTCTCCAATTACATCCCTTTCATTCTTTTCATCTGGAAAACAGTTCACATTATAATAGTCAGCATCACTTGTGTTTTAAAACAAGCTATTACTTTGTATGCAGTGTATATTGCCAAATTGCAGGTCTCTTTCTCCATATATCTAAGTATACTCTCAAAGTTAATAAAATCAGTAATTGGCAGAGCAAGTTATCTTTGGCTTGGTTTTCTATGAAAAAAATGTTTAAACTTCAACAAACACTTACTTCTTGTCACACTGGACACTTTTCCCAGGCCTTCTTCCCTTCTCTTATCAGAGGTTGCCAGGAGCATGAATTGTGCCTAACAGCATCATCCCCACATTTACCAAAATGCATGAGCCTGCCCACATCCACATCCATACAGCTTTCTTTGGTTTCTGTTCAGTTGACTTGAAACAAGTATGGGTGTCTTGAAAAGAAACATGGAAGGCCAAAACCTCTGCTTTCAGTCACAACAATCTCAGTTCACCACCTTCTCTAATCAATCACTTTCATCCCTTTCTATTTTCCATGCACCTCCAGCTATGCAATTCACTGTCTCTTCTTGCTTGGACATTCAACCACTGTAATTTGCTGACCTTCAGGCCTGCCCTCCTGCTTGAATTACTTAGAAATCCCTGGTTGGTTTTTAAGTCCTCCAAGTGAGAAAAGAGAAGAGAACCCCTGGAGATTTAAATGAGTAAACAAACTTTCCAACCCAGTGGAAGAACACTTGAAAAGTTCAATGCAGTGCACTGTAGCACTTTTACTGCTGAAGCTCTTAAAGGACAGGATAAATAAAAATTTCTCCAGTTTGGGTATGCTCCATCACCTGCTGCATTTGCATGATTCCTTTAGAGCACAAAGCTCAGTGGTAAATAAAGCCTGGGGCTGAGCCTGTATGGCAATCGTGCTTCAGAAGGTGTTCAAAGCGAGGAGGAAAATCAGCGCAGTCTTTTTAAAGCATGACGTTTCAACAGAGGTGATACTCATTCAGAAAAGGTAGCCTAGATGGATGTATCTGTTATGAAAAAACCCAGGACAGTAGTCTATTTTTCAGATAATTACTTCCTCTTTTCTTCTTAATCTTATATTCCAGCTGCTAAGGCATATAAAATTGTGTTTATAATTTATTCACCATCATAGAGGGAAGACTATATTTTAAGATTTTTCCATGATCTTCTAAACCATCAGGTACTGGCTATTTACTAAGACAGACCAAGGAAATTTTGGACCAGTCTTCATAATTGATACAGCTAATTCTAAGTTTCCTACCAAGAAAGTTCAAATCAGTTAAAATTTTTCCTTTCACTTTTTTGTTTCCTAGAAGGTTACAATTTGCACGGTCTTTATTGTCAATCTACCCACTAATGTGCCCGTGGGTTTCACAAGAAGGTATTTTTGAACTGCTCCTATGACTGAGACATAATCAGAAACTATATCACTACTGTTCTAGTGATCATCTTTCCTAAACACCCTCTTGGGGTGGGTTATCCAATATTATTCTGACAGCACCCTACACCTTTCTTACCAGAGAGCTCTTAATGTGCTAAAAAGCATTCTAGGAGTAAGTTCCCTTGGAAATAAAGCTGGGAGAAGGGGGGCGGGGGGAGG
>VZTH01018852.1:34957-66484 GCA_013397815.1 Aleadryas rufinucha
GGGGCGAGGTAAGGGAGGAGGGAGAAACAAAGAAAAGAGTAAATGTAAAGGTTGGCAGATACACAAGTGAATTTAGCAAATGTTGGTGGCATGCAATAAGGAATTGAACCTGGCTCCAGTCCACTTTTACCACCTCTACAGGAATGAGGATAACTATTAAAGGAGACAGATTAGCTAGTTTTCCCCCACTCTTATTTTGCATTCTTGTTTTCTTGTGCAGAACTATGGGTCTGTACAGATATGGTGTTAGGAACTGAAAAGCAGGTAAAACAAATTGAAGACAAAAAACCCCAACTGAAAAAGTAGAAGGCCTGAACAAGGTTGCCTGTTGTAAGTTGCCTGCTGTAACCTCACACCCGGCACACATCTCAAGAGTAACAACCGTAGGTAACTGAGAGCTGACACTGCCAGAAAGCTCACCTGCCACAAACTTGTAGGTGCTCTAGATTAGTAGATTGGGTCTTTTATTGTTGTTATTATTAAGAGAGATGGATACAAAGATGAGACATTTGTATCTAGAGGATCCAATGAAAACACAAATTTTGTTCACCCTTTGCTACCTGCTCAGCTGAGAATTGTTTTAAGTTTCACATTGAAAGGAATGAGAGATCTGTCTTTACAAACAAGCTCTGGGCCTGCTGGTAGATGAAATTAGCACTGAGAGATAAGAGGAAACGATGGGAAGGATTCCACTGATTGATGAATGGAAAAGAGATTTGCCTCTACAAACAGACTGTAAGTCTACTGATAAATGAAATTGGATATTGAGAAACGAAAGAAACAATGGGAAAATCATAAAATTCAATAAGAACTAAAAATTCGGGGGGGTTATACATTAGAAGGGAACTTGAGGTGTCAGGTGTTCCGGGAAGTCTGTACCTCTTGAGAACTTCAGCCAACGGGGAAAGAGAGAGGGAAATGCGGCTGGGAAATTAGGATAAAAAGGAGGCTGCGACCTCCAAAAATTTGAGAGACCCCAGGGGAATGCCCCATGCCCTCTCCCTTTATTCAAATAAGTAACGGGACTCCTCTGTCTCCTTTTTGGACATAAACCTCTGGTGTTCGTGGATTAATTTTCCTAACAACATTTCTCTCGAAGGTTCTGGACTGCAACCACCTTGACATTTCTCAGGGTAAGCACAGACCATATACCAATGCATGGACATCTGAGTTAGTGCAGTAACCGAGGGCTGGGAAAAGGATGTTTATGGAATATCAGTGTCAGGCTGGAGGGTTCCTCAAAAAGTCATTTAGTCCATTTCCCATGAATTGCTGTCAGATCAGGATTGGGCTTCGAGGTGGAAATCGCTCAGGCATGGCCATAGCATATACCAAGGATGTGACAGCAGGCAGGAATTTGAGACCAAGTGACCTATGGCACTCTAGAGTTCAACTCAGCTGTCATCACCTTCAGGCCACAGTTTGCCAGGCTGGTCTTAGAAAATCACCTTGGTTAAATTATTTTAGGAATTAAATTATTTTAGGAATTTTGGCTTTGCAAATAGGCTACAAAGTTTTTATGGAAAATGAAGCTGCTTGACAACTTCCACAGGCCAGGACAGGATAATCATCTGTCCATCCATATGTACTGCAAGACCACTGTCATGGCAGTCTTCCTTGCTTACCTCTTTCTTGAAGTCCAGTGTGCAAAGCCAGTCATAGGATTCCACTGCAAGCTTCACCAGCGTCTTCCCCGTCTTACATTTGATGTTTCTTCTAAGATACTTCTGAAAGAGGATCATGTCACTGGTTGAGATTAGGCTGCTAATCCTGGGAGCCTATGATGCTGGCACTTGGAAAGAAAAATTCTCCACATTTGTGCATCAATTTCCTCTTACATGCAGTGATACACACTGTGCATTCAATTTTTTTCTTTTTTTTTTTTAACATCAGGTCATCTCTTCAGTTTACCAAAATCATTCTGAGTTATGAATCTGTCCTCCAAAGTGCTTGACAGACTGGCCCAAATTTCATCTCATGAAAATTTTATACTCATATGCTGTCATTCGATATCAAGGCAGTTGATGTAAAGGAGACTGAGGGGAGACCTCATCCCAGTCTACAGCTTCCTCATGAGGGGAAGCAGAAGGGCAGGAACTGATCTCTTCACTCTGGTGACCAGTGACAGGACCTGAGGGAATGGCCTGAAATTGAGTCAGGGGAGGTTTGGGTTGGGTATCAGGAAAAGGTTCTTCATCCCAGAGGGTGGCTGGGCATGGGAATGAGCTCCTCAGGGAAGTGGTCACAGCACCAAGCCTGACAGAGTTCAAGAAGTGTTTGGACAATGCTCTCAGGCACATGGTGTGACCCTTGGGGTGTCCTATGCAGGGTTAGGAGCTGGACTTCAATGGTCCTTGTGGGTCCCTTACAATTCAGGATATTCTATGATGCTATTATTCTATGATTGCATGAATACTGGCTGTGAATATAATAACTGGACAGTTCGAAAAAGCTGTGTATGATTTGAGCACAGGAAAGGCTGCAATGTGTATCTGTCTGTATAGCTTTATGTAGCCATATGAAGCACTTAGTTGTCCTGGCCATTTTCAGCAAATTCTAGTGTCTTTTGATTTGAACTAATTAGTAGTCAATGACATAGATAAGATGTGTGTGAACAACTTCCACAGGAAGTTGTTTTTTCACAGGAAAAAAACCCACCAGGAAGTTGTTAAATAATAGCAGTGAGAAGGTTAAACTGCTCACTCAGGGCAAGTCCGTACCCTAGAGGAAATAATTTCCTACACAGGTCTAGTAAAACACTGGTGTCTCAAGCACCAGTGTTTAAAACCTGTTCAAAGTTTATTGTTGTGGTTGTGGCTCCAATGGTTCCTGATGTTGCTGCTAAAGTTTTCTTCTACCTAGAAATTAACTTTAAGAAATACACCTTTAGGAAGTACATCTTTTTGTTCTTGCCTCTTTTCTGCACTCACTTGCACTTGTGCCAGCATTGCTGGCAGCCTGGACAGGCTCCAAGGCAGATGACTGAAATGACCTACACTGAAAATAAAAAATTAATGAAAACACACCACCCCAGTGATCTTTGTCGGGACTCTCTGGAAGGAATGGCAAGAACCCTTGCTTCACCACAGATGTAGAAGAACCACAAAGCTAACCAAAGTTTGCACTTGAAGCTGGAGCAAGCACTATCCACACTTGGTACTGGGGGAATAGAAATGCCAGTGAGAATAATCCTCCCAACTGGACCCCTAATAATCTTTGAAAAACATTGAGTCATGGGATCGCAAAGACCAAATACCAACTGAATTGAAAAGTAGAAATAATAATTCATCTGGAAGGCATGTTCTAGAGGCATACTTGGGACCCAACCAGAGCATATGCCTCTGCAGAAAAAAAAAAAAAAAAAAAAAANAAAAAAAAAAGGAAAAGAGAAGGAGCAACGTTTTGCCTGAAACAGTTGCTCCATGGGAGTTACCCTGGGTGTGTGTCAACCGGAAGACTCAGGAAGCAGATCCGGGTTGTGTCTGAACTGAACCACTCAAAGTCAATTCATTAAAACAGAAAGTCTCCTGGCATGGTGGTAGCTTCAGTTTTATTCAACTCATTCTTTATCAATAAGCTCTGGTGCAATGATCCAAAAAAGGAAATATACGTATATATACTTAATGTGTCATAGATATATGGTATGCCTCCCTATTCCGGAGGCAGACACCAAGGGAAGACAGCAGGGTAAGAGCAAAACCATAAGTAGTCACTATTCAGCCACTGAGGACCACTTTAAACAGCTAGAATCTCTTGAAATGAATGGGGGCGGTTGCACACTAGAAGATTGTCTTGCACAGAGAAAGGCTGTGGTCCAGCGTGCAAACTCTTCCGTGAGCCCGGCTCTCTGCAGCTGTTATACGCGATGTTAGAGCCCTGGTGACAAAGCAGTTGCACAAGCGTTCGTGTCCTTTCTCTTCACTTATTAATGTTTTTCTCCAGGCTTCATATTCTTGCCCTCTGCTTAACCTCCTGCGTTGTGCTGGCGCGGCTGGCAGGGATGCGTTTCGGGAGTCCTTTCTGCAGAGGCCCCCTGCCATCCCCCCGTGCCGGCGGTCCCTGCCCAGGGATGCGCTGGGAGCCGCCAGCCGGGAGCACTTGGGGGCAGCACGGTCGATGTGGGGACGGGGTGGGTCAGGCCACACCACGCTGCTCGCTGACCCCGGGTGCTGTAAAATGCGGGTGTGTTGCAGCATGTGCTCGCTGCCTGCCTCACACAGGGCTTCTGCTGTAATTACGGAAAAGGCGTGGAGTGACAACAGTGTGTCTAACAAAGTGCTCGTGTGATGCAGCTGTATCCGCTCTTAATCCTTCATTAATGCCTCATCAAAAGAGTACTGTACTTTTCATTTGTTTCATTTGCCGAAGGTCAGCATACTTGGAAGCTATTGTCATACAGCATTGCAGACTTTTTACATATTTCTCTGGTATTGTTCCAAGCTATTGTATACGCAAATGAGTCAATTGGTATGCAGATTGTCTATCATTAAAACCGTTTCAAAATCAGCTTTGTTGTGGGTTTAGCGGAGAGCTTGCATACCCTTCCTGAATGTAATGTGTGGTTCTGCATTGGTGCGGTGAGGTGGTTGTGCCAGCCTCACGTGGGACCAGCCCTGATTTTCATATTGGCAGAACTTGCAGTGAAATCGTGGGAAATTTTCCCTGGGGACAAGTCTGCAAGCTGAAGTCCTCTGCTTACCTCATCCTCACTTTGCAAACCACACAGGCTACGTGGCCATATCAGTGCCTGTTGCTTTTACCTCACCTCCTTCTTTTGCTGGGTTGTATTTTGCCTCAGTGTGAGTTCCTGAAGTCTGCAAAACTTTTCCCTACTCTCCGTGGGAGACGTGTCGGCCCCGGAGCTGGTCCCGCCTTTCCAGCAGGCAGCACATCTCTGCCGCTACCAGCACTGCCTGCGCCAGCCTCTGCCTTGCTGCCCATGGCACTGAACCCTCATCACCAGCCCAACACATCCAAACTTCACACACACCCAGGGCAGAGTCTTCTGCTTTGTTTTTACTATTGAATTTCAGCCTTGAGTGAAAAACTGTGCTTCAGAAAATAAAGGCCACTTGCCTCTTCTGTCACCTTCACACAGTTGCTTAATGTTTCCTCTGTGGTTTTTTTAGTAGTTCTTATCCAGGTATCACAAGCTCTTGGTGCAGAACCTGGATTCACTTGTCCATAAAAACTATTTTAATTACTTCTATGTGAAAAAAATTAAAAAGTTTTTTTTTTTTTATTTGCAGCTGCATTTTGTCAAGTGTCATAAAAGTCTTCTGTCTTTACGAGGGAACTGTAATCATAATCAGAAAAAAGAAAGTTAAAAACTACAGTTTTATGAAAGAATTCAGTGACAGGAAATGTTCATTTTAACAATGTGGAATGTATCAGGAGGTTTAGAAGAACAGAAAATGTAGATATACAATTCTTACCAGAAGTGGAGGAGAGCTGAGCTAGGGACCATCTGTACAAACCCAGTATTTACAAGGCTATGGGACCTGATAAGATGCAGCTGAAGGAGCTGAAAAAGTTGGTTAACCTCAATGCAAAACTGCTTTCTATCATCTTTGAAAGATCATGCAGGTCACAGTCCCAGACAAGTAGGAAAAGTCTAATTTATGATAATCTACTAAAGAAAGACCTGGGAAACTGCACACCAGTCAGGCTCACGTTTTTCCCTGGGAAAGCTGTGTTGAGCCCTCATGGAAGGTATTTCCAAGCAAATTAAGGTCAGAAAGGTGACTAAGAAAAGCCATATTGAATGATAGCCTTCTATGATGAAACAACTTGCTTGATAGATGAGGGGAGAACTGTGGAGAAAACACTAACTTGGTTTTAGCAAGGCATTTGACAGCATCTCCTAAAAAATCCTTGTTGACAAGCTGGAGAGTTTTAGCGAGCATGGAATTATAGCAATTCTTGACTACTGAAACCTGTTGCCAACAAGACATATTTTTCCATCTTGGCTCCCAAAGTCAAAGTAACAAGCACAAAGAAATTTTCCGTTAGATTCAACTATTTTTTTTTTCAAGATGTACTAATACAAGTCAGCCATTCATATAAAGATTTGTCAATGATCTTTTTTTTGTCACATCTGAAGAAATCTTTGAAAATAGATTCCCAATCCAGACCTATTAAAACACTGGCTCTTAGCTGCAGAGAGACCACCTCCCTCACTTGTCGGCACCTGGGGGAGAGATGTCACTCTTTGACATCACTGTTTGTGGTACAGGTGGTGGCTAGAGTCACCTTGGATGGTTTGTTAATGTCCATTTGAAGGCAAAGTTTAGTTCAGTCTTGAAGCATGATTTGTGATCTACTGGAACTGTATGGACTTGTGTTATTCATTCCAATCTGTGCTGGATTTAAGAGCAAATTGTGTTTTCTGAGCAGTCTGAATACCACACACTTGTTTAAAAGGGTACTTGCCAAAGCAACATCTTTTGCACAAGTGATTTGTGTCTTATCAAGTCTTTTGATTTGAGTTTTAAAGCATCATTGCATAAAGGAAAATTATGATTTGCATTCTGAAAGCACTCTCTGCCCTGGTGTCAGGTAAATTTGTGCAGATAAAATATTTCCAAATTAATCCTTCCAGCCAAGAAAATGGCAGTAAGATGTACGTTGGCATGTGATGCTTGATGGTGCACTGCTCTGATGCAAAAAGGAGGAGAAAAAACTAGGGCAATCTACCCCTTCTGTTTCATTCCCCCCTGACAGGCCTGAGACGAGAGATCTACCCACTGGTTCTCCAGGCATTTTGAACTGGGAGAATTCCTTTCAGCAGTGTCTACCTTCCTATGGCTCAGGCAGAAAAAATGGGCTGCCAGGAGCTTCTGCTAGCTCTGCCTAGTCCCAAATAAAGGCAATCACTTAGATCACTTCATGCAAGTAGCAGTAGCACCCAAACACATACCAAAGAAAGGTCAATTTATGATTGTCAGTTCCAGTACAGCAACCTAGCAACTCTGGAGCCCTGGCATAATGATAGGAACCTCTTTGCCATCGTCGCCTCTTGCCCACTGTGGTATCACAACTCATTTCAGGCTTTCAGAAGTATTATCCAAGATAAATGGTCACCAGAGACTCCATGCAGTAAATGTGAATATAGTCACCTCCAAGTGCAATTCACCCCAACTGAAATACTAAAGTTATTCATCTTATTTCCTTCATCTGTTTGAAATGTTCCCTTCATTTCACCAGGCAGAGTAAGTATTTCACAAGGTCAAGACTACTTGCCTGCTGGCAAGGGGTATCATTTTGGTGATACCAAAATGGTCCTGTTATTTCTTAATTTAGTAAAATATAACTATCCTCATGCTGGTTTTGAACCCTTGCTTTAGGGATTAGGGTTGGGTCTTATTCACCTGAAAGAGAGCAAACATTTTTGTATTGATATTGAGATATTGCTGATACTGTTGTGGTTACTGAGTCATTTAGAATACAAAGAAAAAACTCTGGTAGGGCCAGACATGAGAATTTGGAGTGAGACTCTGCACAAAACCGATGGTCACTTTGCTGCATTAATTTTGAAATCCAGCTGTGCAAATCTGGTTTGAGAATTCATCAGAAAGACCCTAAGAAAACACCTTACAAATTAAAGCNAATCTGTGCTGGATTTAAGAGCAAATTGTGTTTTCTGAGCAGTCTGAATACCACACACTTGTTTAAAAGGGTACTTGCCAAAGCAACATCTTTTGCACAAGTGATTTGTGTCTTATCAAGTCTTTTGATTTGAGTTTTAAAGCATCATTGCATAAAGGAAAATTATGATTTGCATTCTGAAAGCACTCTCTGCCCTGGTGTCAGGTAAATTTGTGCAGATAAAATATTTCCAAATTAATCCTTCCGGCCAAGAAAATGGCAGTAAGATGTACGTTGGCATGTGATGCTTGATGGTGCACTGCTCTGATGCAAAAAGGAGGAGAAAAAACTAGGGCAATCTACCCCTTCTGTTTCATTCCCCCCTGACAGGCCTGAGACGAGAGATCTACCCACTGGTTCTCCAGGCATTTTGAACTGGGAGAATTCCTTTCAGCAGTGTCTACCTTCCTATGGCTCAGGCAGAAAAAATGGGCTGCCAGGAGCTTCTGCTAGCTCTGCCTAGTCCCAAATAAAGGCAATCACTTAGATCACTTCATGCAAGTAGCAGTAGCACCCAAACACATACCAAAGAAAGGTCAATTTATGATTGTCAGTTCCAGTACAGCAACCTAGCAACTCTGGAGCCCTGGCATAATGATAGGAACCTCTTTGCCATCGTCGCCTCTTGCCCACTGTGGTATCACAACTCATTTCAGGCTTTCAGAAGTATTATCCAAGATAAATGGTCACCAGAGACTCCATGCAGTAAATGTGAATATAGTCACCTCCAAGTGCAATTCACCCCAACTGAAATACTAAAGTTATTCATCTTATTTCCTTCATCTGTTTGAAATGTTCCCTTCATTTCACCAGGCAGAGTAAGTATTTCACAAGGTCAAGACTACTTGCCTGCTGGCAAGGGGTATCATTTTGGTGATACCAAAATGGTCCTGTTATTTCTTAATTTAGTAAAATATAACTATCCTCATGCTGGTTTTGAACCCTTGCTTTAGGGATTAGGGTTGGGTCTTATTCACCTGAAAGAGAGCAAACATTTTTGTATTGATATTGAGATATTGCTGATACTGTTGTGGTTACTGAGTCATTTAGAATACAAAGAAAAAACTCTGGTAGGGCCAGACATGAGAATTTGGAGTGAGACTCTGCACAAAACCGATGGTCACTTTGCTGCATTAATTTTGAAATCCAGCTGTGCAAATCTGGTTTGAGAATTCATCAGAAAGACCCTAAGAAAACACCTTACAAATTAAAGCTCTCTGTTGGGTCTAGCCTGAGCAATATTTTTCAGCTGAAATGTATTCTACAGAACAAAGAAGAGTAAGTGCAGTAATGCTATTATCATTGTTGTTGTTGTTGTTGTTATTATTATTATTATTCTGCAGTTAAAGCAGAAGGTACATAATTCCCTCACGTAGAACATCTTCAGTAGGAAGCCTACAATTTTAAATTTGTAGGTAGAAGATTATGGAGAGATGGGCAGAAACATTATTTATTGGACAGAGGGATGAGGAGCCCAGTGGAATGCTGCTTATCCCAGAACTCTCCCTCTACTTCACTGAGGTATCTTTTTTAATACTCCTTTTTTTATTCATAGAGATGCAGTTTGAGGCTGATTTTTCAATGCCAAAGGAGTATGTTGTGTTGAGTATCAATGGAGGAGGCTGGCAGCAAGGGGGCTGCAGGGGTGGCATTTGTGAGGGGGCTGCCCCGTGCCAGACACAGCCATTTCCATGTGGCTCTAGTGGTCACACCACTGGCCACAGCTGTGCTCATCTGTGAGGCTGGTGGGGCCTCCATGGCGGTATTTGGAAGGAAGGGAAAAAACCACTGAACAGGCAGAAAGTAAAAAAAGATGGGAAACAGCAATGCAAACACCAAGGTCAGAGAAGGAGAGGAGGTGCTCCAGGCACTGGAGCAGATGTACACTCTGCATCTGATGGAGGGAGGACCCCACACCAGACCAGCTGGATATTGCTGAAGGAAGCTGCAGCCCCTGGAGGCCCACACTGGAGCAGAAGAAAGATGTGGAAGAAAGGGAGTGGCAGAGAGAAACCACTATGTACTGATCACAAACACCCTCCTCAAGTCCTTTATTTTCTCACTGAAGGGACTGAGTGTCTACAGTAGTAGCAAGGGCAGGAGGAGAGGAGTCTGAAAGGAAAGAGTGAACTTGAGCATGGCGGAAGGAGGGGTGTTGGTTTAACAATTGTTTTTCTGTTTCTCATTACCTGATTCAGTAAGTAAATATTTCTTTTAACTGGCAATGGATTAATTTTAGCCAAGTTAAGTCTGTTTTGCTGCAGCAGTAATTGCTAAGTGATCTGGTTTATCTTATCCCGTGAGCTTTCTTCTTTCTGTTCTTCCTGTTTTTTCCCCACCCCCAGCCCAGTGAGGGTGGGTGTGAGTGACTGGCTGGGTGGGAGTTTCACTGTTCACTGTGGCTATCCCACCACCTACAGCTGTTGCAGTGGAATTAACCTAAGACACCCCCAAAATATTTTTGTAAGACAGTGTTAGTGTTTCAACTTTCATACACAGGGATTATTTCTGGGGATGCCTAATTCATCAGGGAAGACCCTGCAGCAAAGTGAGTGCTTGAGGTGTGCATTGTAGCAAACTCTTAAGGAGAGTAATCACTGAGAAACACACCAACCCAAGAAAAGGAGTAGTATAAGGTCTCTCTCGCTTTTTTAATTTTTAAAAGATGTTGGAAAGGGGAGAGAAGGCAATATCAAAATAACAGAGGGCATAGAAAAGAACAAGAAAGGACAGATATGGAAACAAGAATGAATTGACAGAAAAGTGGAAAGGAGGGAACTTGTTACTATAGTCTCTGCATTTGCAAAGCAAGAGTAGTGCTGCAGTGAAGGAATGGAAGTTCTATCAAATGAAGTAGAAAAAGAGAGAGACTTTCTTGTTTAGAACTGTCCAAAAATGCTTAAGGGCCAAATGCCAGCCAAGGGTAACCATGGCTTTGTGTGGTCCTGTGTAAAGACAAGGAGGGAAGAAAAGAAACATATCCTTTAGGCTGATGTTGGCATTGGAACACATATATGTAGACTGCCCATGGAAGAAGTTTTTTAACGACTGTAATGTGTAACCATGAAAGCAATTCAATGGCAGATGGGTCTTCTAGTGACATCAGTGGGAAGAGACAGCATTCACTGCTCTGAGAGTCAGGCTCGCAGAATCATAGAATATCTCAAGTTGGAAGGGACCCATAAGGATCATCAAGTCCAACTCTCTGCTCCTCACAGGACTACCTAAAACCAAAACATATGTCTAAAGCATCCTCTGGATGCCCTTTGAATTCTGAGTCCACTGGGGGAAGAAGATCCTTTAACACAACAGTATCAATAGGATGGATGCACCAACAATCTTTTTCAAGGTTTGTCCTCCAACCGCCTCCAAGTCCAGATGATAAGGTCCCCTTTGGGACAGCAGCTTGGAGCCCAGACCTGTGCTCCAGAGCCCAGACTGCATGTGCAGAGATTTAAAAGAATGTTAAATACAACAGCAAATTTAAATCATTAGCAAAGCTTGGCGAGTATCCCTTGAATGTTGAAATTACAGCTCTCCAAATTAGTTCCTATTAAAGACCCAGGTCCACACTGTTTAACAGGAAAGCTCTGGGCATCTGATATGTGAAAGAGGTATGTAGAAAGACAGCAGTGATCTCCCTCTGGTTTGATCCTCTCTGTAACTGTGGGTAAGGACAAGAAGGAATGCGGCTGCATCTCACTGAATCAGATAATTAAAACAATCAAAACTGCCACAGTCATAAAAGCGGTTCCAGAGAGAGTCTACAGAGATACTCCACAGCATATTAATTTGCAATTACTTGGAAGTTCCCTTTGTTGCTACTGAAATCAAGAAAATGTTGCTGTTGCAGGATTTTCACTCATTCAGAGACACTAACAAAGTGAAAAAGAAAACTTCCTGTCACTGTCAAGACAGATTACCCAAGATTACACAACAATGTCAAACACTCCGTGGGATTATCAGCAATGCAGAATCTTCCCCTCTAACATATGGATTGCATGATTCCCTCCAGATAGGAGGAACACAAAGGCTGCAGATATGTATGAAAACACCATATAACAGTCTCTGTGGCAGTCTCTGACTTTGTATTGGTTGGGGCAGTGTTGGCTTCAGTAGTTACTTCAGTGATGGAGAAAACCTCTGATCCCTTCCCTCTCACACATAATTCTTTATTAGATGGTTGATATTAGCAATTAAGTGTTTGCAGTCACAGGATTCACCACTGACCTTTGGAGTACGGCCTTAGATGGTAACAATACTGAGATCTTTGATGTAATTTTATTTTAATTGGCCTCAACTCATATCAGTGAGGATTGAAAAGGATGGAAAAGACCTCTCAGACCATTGGGTTGTCCTTTTCTGAAACATTTTTACTATTGTAGAGGAAGAATACTAGCTAATACTGATAGTGCCCGTAAAAGAAAAGAATCAAAATCAGAAGAATACAGACAAAACTCAGGAATATAAGCAAAAAGAGGATGTGACTGCCATACAAAATAAAAATCTCAACAATAGCTGCAGTCAACTATCCATGACTTCTAGGAGAGAAATCCTAGGGCAATGGTATGGATTCACTGGCTTCAGAAGAGCAGCCTGATCATGAGACATCCTACACTAAGTTAGCACCAAAAGCAAATGATAAGAAGACCAGAATTTCTGTAATTCTACTGTACCCCAAAATCATAAGCAACTATCACAAATACGTGTTATCCACAGCTGCTGTTCAGAAATGAAAACTTAGAAGAACCACTGTGCCTGCCTCACAACAGTGGAGTTGGTCATTTACTGGTCATGATACTAGTTTAGTACAGCCAAATATGCAGTACACTCAAACAAACTTTAGTAAGGTCAAACAGACCAGCAGTGTAAGTTGCAGGTTCTATAACCCAGATTCTTCTGGTGAAAAATACCAGGCACATTATATTGGAGCTGGGAGGAGGCCAAAGTGTCTTTACCTCAACTACAGAATTTGTGAAGTCATGTCAGCAGATTTCTTTCAAGGGATTGGCAGCCTGCTAAGAAGTTAATCTACCCCTTTTGATTTCAATTTAAAAGGCTTCCTCTTGAGAATGATATGTCTAATTGTCCAGAAAGAAAATGACATCACGGCTGAATCCCCACCTCCCTTGCCCTGCATCCAACCCCCTCCTGGGACTGTCTCACTACCTGAACATTACCTCTTCTCTACAGTTCCATTCCTCTTATGCCACGAAGTGCAATTGAAAGGTCTGTGTCCATCCTTCCTGGGAAAGGCAAGTTACCCTGCAGGATAACCCACTGGGAAGCACTACTTCCACTGTCAGCACTGTCAGACGGCCAGAGGACAAACCTCTCAGTCTGGACCTGCAGGTTTGAAGCATCATCCTCATGAATCAGAGCAACTTCACCTGCATGGCCTGGGAGGTGCCTCTGCATCCCAGGGCTTCAAGCAAAGTAAGGGCAAAGGGCAAAAAAAGTCACAGATGTGGTTCATTTCAGCGCAAATTTAATTAACGAATTCCACACAACTCTAATTACAGTTGATACTAGCACCAAAGCCTTGTAATGGGTTTGTTTGCTAGAGAGATCTGCAAACCACCTGCACTCTGAACTGGAGCCTTCTCCTTGCTTACCCTGCTCAAAAATTAATGTCTTTCTATTGCAAAAGGCAAAACAATTGTTTGAAAGATAACTGGTTTTTTTCTAAATGTGTACTTGTAAAACATAATATATGGATGCTTTAATTATCTGACATAATGGCTTTTTTGCAAACAAACTCAGAAACTTTCCCTCCTCCAATATCTGGATAGAAATGTATAAACATATAGCAGGAAAATAAACAAGGAAAGAGAAATAAAGTAAATCTCGATTACTTGAGATATTTTCTAACATCAGCTTTTGAAAAGGAGCAATACTTTCCTTTGACACCATTGGGGTTTTAACTATACGTCTTAGGATATTTCACAAGCAGTAAGGTCACTCCTGATCAGCTTCTACAGCTTACTCCTGTACAGTAACCACAGAATTTCCCTACTAAATGACTACTATTTGTAATACTAACCTTGAAAACAAACACTGAAAAAATTCAAAGTATGTAAGCTTGTTATAAATATATCACAGTATTGAAAATTAGCGTAACTAAATGCTTTATATAACTTCTTAACAAGAACATTCAGTCTGAGCCCAAAACTCTGGGCTATAACCATAGTGATTTAAATTAGAACAAGTATGTATTAAAAATGATCTATATTTTCTTGTTAAAAAAGGAAATGGTGCTTCTATAAACAAAAGAACGTGATTTTCTGGACACAGACCCAAGTTACAGTGCAGAGAGCTCAGAAATCTTCAAATAAAATCGGTGTTTGTTTTAAAAGGATGATTTAACAAGTTGATTGCATGAGGTTCAGTCAGCCCATACAGTCTGGTAATTCTAGAAACATCAGTGTAAAAAACCCTGCTTTTTTTGCTTTCTGCTATACAGTCTCACATAATCACATGACTGAAAACGTTGCCTGCAGCAATGGCAGACAAGGATCACACAGTCTGGTTGCATTGTCCCCACTGATGGCCGTGCCCAGCGAGAGGTCCCGCGCCCTTCGGTGCCACCCTCAGCAGCTGTGTCACACGTGAGAGCTGCGTCTGCCTCGCGTGCCCAGCGACACGCGCAGCCGCGGCTCCCTGGCCTTGTAGTGCTCGTTGAAGTCCAGTCTAAAGCTCAGGAACCGAAGGCTCTCGTCAGAACTGGTTGTCAGCATTTGGATCTTCCAATGCCTGCCATGAACATCAGAGTTTCCAGTGCAAGCAGCTTGGTCTTTTAAAGCATGTTCCCCTTTGCCACTGCCTCAGGACAGCATTCAGGATCCAACTTGTGCCAACAGGAGACCTCACCTTGAGTCCATGCTGCAGGTCCAACACCATCCAGGCCAGCATTAGAGCACTGCTTGCTTCACACACACCCATCCTGTGTGGGTTGTACAGCACCACATGGCACCTCAGAACAGCAGAGACTCTGCCCATCTGCCCCAGCCGGCTTCTAGCCATTTCAAGCAAAACCTAACTACAGTCTAATTATTGCTAGAAGCTGTCCTAAAATTTGACCCAAGATTTCCCAGGGAGGGAGATGTGCAACATTTTGACCTAGCCAGCAAATTTCTTACAGATTTAAATCCCCCATGCCAAAGGCTAGGATCACCACAGTCTGCAGAAAGGGTCACCAGTATTTTTTATTGGGGGACGCTGTTACCTTTTCCTTTAGACCTCAACATGAAGCAGTGAGCTCCTTCTGACAATGCAGCTGTTCATTCAGTGAGGCCATAGCTTCGCCAGATGGAAAGTGGAATTCTTAATCATAGAAAAAACTACAATATAATTAAAAATACATGGGTGATACAAGTCACAACCTTGTCTTGAAAAAATACAGTCTATGAAGAGCACACATTATTACTTTGTCTGCACTTCGAATCAGAATTCATAATTCATATAAAAACCAAAGTATCCCGGATTATGAGGCCACGGCTGAAAATGCATCATTTGCAATTCTCCACTGTCCTCTAAAGGCTGCTTCAGGAATTTCAGTGTCTGAGTTTGAAAAGCAAATTGCTTCTGCTCTGTATCCACGTACTAGAGCACAGGTCAGCGTGTCCGAGAAATTTGAGAGGTTTATGAAGAGCTTCAGTTGGAGCTCTGCAAGTCACTGCAAAAGATTCATCTGACCTGGGACACAGAGTGACCATGTCTGTGACATGTGTGACACTGCACTATCAGCATCACTGGCTCTGGCAAGGTATGGGATCAGCAGGATTTCTATTCTTCTGCATCCTGATACAGTTAATTCTGCTGGTGAGGTTTGGAAGTCCCTCAGCATGGCCAGGTGCCTGCTACAAGTAATAATGTGCATCCAAATCAGCTTGCCAAAACTGTACCAAAAATTTTGATCCTTTTTGGTACCTTGCTACCCCTTTAAAGGTGATTTTGAGGAGCTCTTTATAAATAAAGGAGAAAGGACAAACTTAAAATAAGCCTGCAGTTATACAACTGCCCATTAAGAAACCCTCTAGTTTAAGCCACAAGCAGCTGTAAACTTCTTCTACACAGCTATTTCTTCTGAGTCACTTACAGTGACTCAAGGAAGTGGTAACATTTATTATTTTATTTTGCTTCCCAGCTACCATCCAATTACTCTTTTTTTGTAATTATTTCCTATTCTGTTATTAATGTCTGTTTTGATCTTTTCATTTAAAGGAGCTTTCTTTAGATTTCCAGAACATTTTGCCTGTGAAATACTGGAACCTGTGCACATGTTGTAACTCTGGGATAAGTCTGGATCTGATTCTCGTTTTGTCTTAAACTTCAGTTGTGTTAATAAGGCTGCAATGAGTGGAAATTACGCTTTACTCATTTATCAAATACCATTTCACCCCACATTTTATGTTCTCTTTATGCTTTCTGTTCACCACTAAATGGTGCAATTTCACTTCTTTCCATCTGATGGTTCAATTGCTTGTTTTCCAGAGAATTTTAGTTTCTTTCTTTTCTCCCATCATAATACGCTCCAAATCTTATTTTTGCACACCAGGTTGTTAAAGGAAAGCTCCCATTTGCCTTTTTAATTACTGTTGCAAGCCTGTCTGTAATTCCCGTTTCTTTATGCTCTTCAGCACGATTCAACAAAAACAAGAGGTAAAACTCAGTACAAATACCCTCTTTTAAGGAGTGAATGCAGTGCCTTGTTAGAAAGCAAGGCAGAAGACCATGTTCTTTGCCTCCCTCTTGGTAATTTTTGGAAAAACTTTAAAGGGTGATGAAGTGGCCTTGAGCAGCTTCGGGAATGTTCCCATTGTAAATGTGAGAGGCATCCCAGATGCCTAACTACCTTGTTATTATGGCAGGTAACTCAAATGCAAATAATTCATTTTCATTTTCTGTGGCACTGGAAGAATTCATACATGGAGCGATCACCTTGTGACAGCTTTTTCCTATCATATTTTTAATATTCAGACTGATGGTAATAATCACTCCAATTGCATTTTCTATACCCAAATGTTTAGTTAACTTAATTGCTGTTCCGATAACTTCTGAAGGAAAACATTTAACAAAATTTGCTCCACAAAGAGCTAAAGTAAATTAACTGCACAGTGATAGAAATTTCACCTCCCACACTCCTCAGCTTTTTCTTGGGATGTTTTTCTTTCCCTACTATTTCCTGGGCATGTCTTTGGCCACCATTTGATGCCTTCAGGATTCCTGCTCTCTTCTCTCTGCTTTTCTCTCCTTTCGTGAATGAATATCCAGCACTTTGATTTCTTTAAGTCTCCTGACCTCTGTGTTCTCTCTGACCCCATACACCTCTGGTCAGCTTTGACTTTTCACCTGCCCTTGAGTTTCTATTTCAACTCATTGAGCACTCAGGTTTTAGTCCAATGATGTTAGGAAAGAATGTACAATGCTGGGTAGTCAAAGTGTATTAGCAAAAAGCTGACTTTGGAACAAAAAGAAAGAAAATAAATACTGACTGAGGTACCTTTGCTGCTCTTCTCGTGAAAGAGAGTAAGCAGCAAGTTAGTCCTTATGAGTGATTCTCACGCCTTAAAGACCAAGCTGACAAAAATAGTTAAAATACTACATCAGGGAGCCTGTTACTTTAGGGTGTCTGAGTGGTTCATACCTTAAATTCATAGTATTCCCTGTCAACATAAAAATAACATGTTTTCATTTATTTTAAAATTGTAGTTCAGCAAGCCCTCAGAATGATATATGACTTGTTAAATCAATGGCAGCAAAAACTTTTCACTTTCAACAACTGCAGATTAAGAGAGAGAGTATTTTACTTGTAATTGTTTATTGTTATCCTTGGTATTGTAAGTAATTTTGTTTTGTTAAATAGGGTAGAGCAGGCAATGGTTACAATTCCCTTGTAGAAACCATACAGAATTATTTCCTCTTACTTTGGAAACAGCAGGTTCTTGTATGTGTCCCTGCTCTACTTGCCAATATTTGCACATCTCCCGTAGCTCTCCCAACTCTTCTTCCTCTCTCCAGTTAGCAGAATCTTGTTAGAGGCTAAAGTGGCATTTTAGATTTCAAGTAATCAAAAGACGATTTTCAAAATTAATGAGGCACTTTGGAGAAGTCCCTGAGCACCCTTATGTTCGTATGAAATATGTTCTGTCATCTCTGAGGCTGCTCATTCGGGTGAAAATTGAAATGAGTACAAATGTGCACACCCACAGCTTGTTTCTAAGGCCAGCATTAGGAAACCTTCATGCAAGATCACAGACAACTCCAATCTTTAAGTCTAGAAGTTTTAAATAAAGCTTCAATTTTCTGTCCAAATATCTTCCTTTCTTCCAATTATTTATTACCTTTCAACACTTAGTGTGTTTAAAAAGTTACATATGTACTTGCAGAGTGTCCTCAATACTGAAAGTCATTGTCAGACGTAGCATTCTGGAAGTTATAGCTTCATATGGACCACAGCTAATTGGCCACTCTTGTCAGGAATGCTATTTTAAAAGGTTGAAAAAGTTCTTGTCCAAAACATGAACATCTTACATATGTAACAGGAGGAAGATAAAATCCTTCCACAACTAATTTTAACAAAACAAATCTTGTAGATTCAGGCTTTTAAAATAAACAGTATGCTCCTGTGTAAGGCTGAGAGACCTTGGCATTTATTCACTGCATCTGGTAGAAGAGGAGAAAATACACAGGGCCTTGACCAAATAGAATCACTTAAATAAACTGGATTATGATTATATTCTGTTCTTGATCTCCTACCCTAAGCTTATAACTAATTCACTGGAAAATACATTATATCATGAGCTTCTGCATGTCCTAGTGGATGCTTCTAAAATACTAAACTGCATCATACTGGACCCTGGTGCAGTCAAGCTGTTGGAATTTACAGAGGGAGATAAAACTTTCAGGGTTTTTTTTTTCTTCTTCAGAGTTCATATTGATTAAGATATTATTTCCCTTCAGTTACCAGAACATTATCCCTTGTAGTTTAAAAGAATAAATATTTTCCAGCTCTTTTCCTTTTAAAGTATTTGTGATATTGGCAGCACCACATGGACAGCCCTTCACCCAGAAGAGTGTTGCATAGTGTATGACATCCTAAGATGGGTGACAGCTTTATTCTCAGTTTCTGCATTTCTACTTTTACTGCAGTTTCTCCAAAAATTTATTTAGGCCTTGGCAAACCTGAAAAGGAAGGGGCCAAGCATGCAGGCTCAGTTAGAAAAGGCCCTGGGACAGGATACAAGTGAGAAGGAGCTAGGCTTGTTCCAGCCTGGAAACATGGCTGGAGCCAGACCCACAGCTCTATTTGTATTTTCAGACACTGTAACTCTAAGAGAAAAACACTGAAATTACCAGCCAGAAGTGTGTATTAAAAATAAAGAACAGCCTTGTATAGTAAATGTGTTGCTAAGAATTATTCTTTAACATTGACTGTAGTATATAACTTCAGTGTTGAAAAATAAAGAGGTGAAAATCTCATGTTTCTCCTCCAAAATGTACCTTAATGGTGCTGCTGCCACCCACTACAAGGAAAGCCATTTGTGCAGTCACAGCAGCAAGAGCCTGTCACTATGTGCATTTATGTAGAATTCAATATTGGTCTTTGGGCACAAATGACACATGATTTCTCTCTCACTTCTGTTAGGAATTGTTGGATCCATTAGTCCAACAGAGCTGAGATTGTCACAAGAAAACCCACGTAGATTGAAATAAACGTAACAGCTGGCAGGTTAGAGGATGAGACTGGTGTCCACTCACAAAGGAGCATGAGGACAATGGTAGGTCCCCACTGGTCCCCTTAGCCTGGCAGTCAGAGCAACTCCTGCAGCAGTGAAGACTTTTCCCAGATCAACAGCTTGCTGTAGAATCACCTCAAAATGATCATTCCCAGCATGGCCACTACTCTGGGTTTCCTGGGTACTGCTGAATTTCATTTTAGGAGCAAAGAGAATTTAACCTTCCTCTGGAACTTGTCCTCTCGTTCCAACATTGGTGCTGCCTCTCTGGCCTCTGACTCATCTAATGATGTGATCATGCAACACATCGCTCAACTCAATGACCAAAAGAATGCCTGTGCAGCTAATTTTTTTTCTAAGTTTTGGTCAAAACACAATCAAATAATCTTTGATGTTCTTCCAGACTTTACAACAATATGCTCCCACCACACTGGCAAAAATTGAGTTACTCCTGCCTGTCAAATGATCCATGACCTTATGGTGCCAAGCTCAGCATCCTTCAGCCTTCCCTTGGCTCATCAAGTATCACCGGCTTCAGAGACCATCCTTGCTCACAGCTGAAATGCTGCCTGCACACAACACCCCGTGACAGTACCCCTGCACCAGCAGGGCACAGGGTTAAAAGCCTTACATGTTTTAACAAAAGCAAGGATTCCAAGGCCTGCACAACAGGAATCCTGGTGTCAAGAGCAATCCAGCTAGTCCAGGGCTGCAAGTCAGCACACAGTCCCTCATCAGAGCTCACTGCCATGCTGACTCACAGCAGCCTTACCTGCACAGCCTGACAGGTGCCTCTGCCTCCCAAGGGTTCAAGCAGAGTAAGGGCAAAAGGCAAAAAAGGCCACAGACCTGGTTGGTCTGAGGGTAATTGTTAATTAATGAACTGCACACAACTCTCAGTGCAGGTAAGACTAGTACCAAAACCGTGCAATGGGAAGGGATCTGCAAATCAGTATGCTTCTGACTGGAAGCTTCTCCTTTCTTAACCTGTGAAAAAATCATAAACTTTCAATTACAAAAAGCAACACTTGTTTGAAAGATAACTGTGTTTTTATTTTTCTAAGCTCGCACTTGTAGAACATAATAAATGACCCGATATAATGACAACTTTGCAAAAGAAGAATCCCCCTCTCCCTGACATCTGGACAGCAATATATAAATATTTACAATGAAAAAAATAGGAAAGAGAAGAAAACGAAGTCAACATTAGCCAAGTCAGTTTGTTTCTACATATCTGATTTTGAACATTATGTATTCAAGCTTAAGCAACACTTCCCTTTAGTACTGAGGCTTTAACCTCATTTTTAGATCTTATGTGCAACAGATACACTCCTGACTCAGCTTCTATAGTTTGTTCCTGTACAGTAACCATAGAATTTCTCCACTAAATTTATTCCAGATTTTTAACTTTGAAAACAAGAAAAAAATTAAATATAAGGTTATGTCTCTTGATACAAAGTTTCTCACACAGTCAAACACATCACAACACTGAAAATCAGCATAATGAAATGCTGTATAGCTTCTTAACAAGGACAACAGGTCTGGGTCCTGATCTGTTGGCTTTAACAAAAGCTCTCTTCAAATAGAACAAGTACATATAGAAAAAATAACCTCCTTATTTTCTTGTTAAAAAAGGAAATGGTGCTTTCTATAAACAAAAGATGTGATTTCTTTGACACAGACCCAAGTTACAGTGCAGAGAGCTCAGAAATCTTCAAATAAAATCGGTGTTTGTTTTAAAAGGATGATTTAACAAGTTGATTGCATGAGGTTCAGTCAGCCCATACAGTCTGGTAATTCTAGAAACATCAGTGTAAAAAACCCTGCTTTTTTTGCTTTCTGCTATACAGTCTCACATAATCACATGACTGAAAACGTTGCCTGCAGCAATGGCAGACAAGGATCACACAGTCTGGTTGCGTTGTCCCCACTGATGGCCGTGCCCAGCGAGAGGTCCCGCGCCCTTCGGTGCCACCCTCAGCAGCTGTGTCACACGTGAGAGCTGCGTCTGCCTCGCGTGCCCAGCGACACGCGCAGCCGCGGCTCCCTGGCCTTGTAGTGCTCGTTGAAGTCCAGTCTAAAGCTCAGGAACCGAAGGCTCTCGTCAGAACTGGTTGTCAGCAGGACCAAGAACTGCTGGACAATTCCCTGAAGGGGAAAGATAAACGCAAGAGACAGCTAAGAACACATTCCGTGGTGTGTTTTGCACAGGAACATCAGGTGATGCACAGACCTGGTAAACAGGCAGAGAGAATCCGAGGAAAGGCAGGCACAAGGGTTCCTACCCAACAATTAACAGATCAGTTATGCTGGATTCATTCTTTCTGCAAAAACCCTGAGCTTCATTTTTATTTTCCAAATATCTGCCATGCATGCCAGAGTCTCCAGTGCAAACAGCTTGGTCTTTTAAAGCATGCTCCCCACTCCCCGTGTCCTTCTGGCACACTCCATCTGTCTGAAGGCTCCCAGGCTACAGAGCAGCTGCCTCTGTGTGCCACTGCCTCAGGACAGCATTCAGGATCCAACTTGTGCCAACAGGAGACCTCACCTTGAGTCCATGCTGCAGGTCCAACACCATCCAGGCCAGCATTAGAGCACTGCTTGCTTCACACACACCCATCCTGTGTGGGTTGTACAGCACCACATGGCACCTCAGAACAGCAATGCAAGTTCCCAGTAGGGCAGTCAGTGCTGCAGACCCAACTAGACTGCATTTGGAGTGATGTAATGGGGGATTTGCACTTGGCATGTGGGAGGCACACTTCTGCACTCCATCTTCCCATTCGGCTCTAGCCATGCCACTGCAGGAGTCCCATGGGACACAGGAAAGCAGAGGACTTTGGGAGGATGGGAAGGCTCACTTGAAGAGCTCATTCCTAATCTCCACTAAATATTAACATGAACACACTCATAACTAGAGCAGTCCATTACTTCCAAAGATGACCAAGGCTGGCCAGGGAAATCCTGTATGGAAAATCCATAGTAGGGCTCAGCATGAATACAGTCCAAACAGGCAAAACCTACATTGCCAACTTGTAGCAATCTTGTAGAGCACATAAACCACAACTTATTTACAACCTACACTTAAAGACTTAGGCTCATTTTTCTAGGGAATGGTAGCTTTAGCATCAGATATAACAAATTAAGATGAAGCCAGAATAAATTACTTAAAGAAGATAGCCTGCACATGTTCCCCCAAACATCTTATCCACTGCCCACCTCAGTGAGCTTAAAATTAAGTGTTAGGCCTTCAATAAGAAACTTTCTGCAGTCTTTAATAGCAATAACTTGCAAAAACAGTGAGGAAAAAATGGAATGCAGAAGGAATTCTATCTTTTCCCTCCTCAAGACTATACCAAAAGACAGCTATTACTTTCACTACTGGAGGAAGATAACTTACACAAAGTGACTCTTCTCCTTTGTCAGGGAACATAAATGATGACAAAACCTTTGACTACTAATGAGCACTGAACACAGGCTTTTAAGTAGAGAAGGAAAAAACAAAGACCTAGATCCACAAGCTGCACACACATGAATACAGAAGTTACACCTACTCAATATTTGAAATTAATTTCTACACAAAGCTCAGTGTATTTTAGAAGAATATAATTTAAGAGGCACCTGGTAAAAGTGAGTGAGTATTCGCAGCTGTGAGCACATTTTAGGTATTGAGTCTTGAAATTCTTTCATCCTCTTATTCTCTTCTTCCTCTTCTGATGCAGTTACACCCCACTTGCCCTACATAGAAACCAAACAAGTTAAAGAGGTGAAGCATCACATGATTCAAGTTGCTAACTGGGCCACCCTCTACCCAGCTACATCAGGTTTCTAAAAACCAACCACTGCCATAGAAAGACAAACACAGAGCCTCCAATATGGAAACTATCAGACCCCCCTTGGTGGTTGTACAGCACATGAAAGAAGTAAGAAGTTAGCAAAGCAGGCAAGTCTCATATCAACACTGCATGTCACAGTCTTGCAGCAGGGAGGCAGACACAGAGCTATGGCATTTTTTGCTAAAGGGTTCCATTTACTTCATCTAAAAGAGCCCTAAATTTCTCATCCTCCAAAGGCCACTACAGAAATTACCTCAGATTTTAGGCAAGACAGAAATCGAAAACACCACTTAGCAGTTTTGCTTGAAGTCACTAGCAACTGCTGGCGACTTTTACATCTGTCCCAACTACATTTTTCATTTTTGCTGTACCTCTACAAGGTATCTAAAATCCTCCATACATCAAAAGCCTCAATTCATTTTCACATTCTAGTAATATCCTTATTGCACCTCAAGCTCACGCTGTTTTTTTCTCTCTTCAAATTGCAACCTCAGCTGCAGCTCCTCCAGAGCAGCTCTGTACATTGCATCTTGGGCATTCTGGAGCTCAATGATCTGGTCAAAAACTGCTCGAAGCTGGTTGAGAAGTACCTGTGAGACAGTCAAAAAAAATAATTAAACAGCTGCACAGCACAAGAGTTTTAAGTTACCACCTTTTTCCAGAACAGGAGTAAATAAAAACAAAAAATCTCTTTTACACAGCTGGACAGACTTTTGCAAAGCCCTAAGGCAGTTGTTGCATGATCATACAGCTTCTTAGGACAAAAAACAACTGGCTCACGCTACAGCAAGTTTTATTATCAACATGAGTCACTATGTCTGGACAGTAGGTACAGAACCTACCATTACAAAATCTTATATCAGAGGAATAAAAATTACTTTTCCCTTTGCTCCTACAATGTTAAAGAAGGTGGTTCCTAACATATAGGCCAAGATCATAAAGCTACAATTTCACGCAAAGGAGAAGACCTACCCTGGAATCACTATCCAGCAAGCACCGAGCTATGATTGTGTCCAGAAAAACTTCATGAGCTGCAATGATGTGATCCAAGTCCTGTGCTTGTTGGACCTTGTTCCAAAGCTCATCCCATGAACATTCAAGCACCTGGAGCAATGATACAGGATTAGGCCATTTTGATTTGCTACATGACAAGCTTTTTGAAATTTAAGACACACAACACATACAGAATATTAAAAGTGCTTCATTTTCTAAGTAACTAATTGGGTGGGTAGAGTATACCTCAAATGTAATGTAATATTGCATTTGATGAATGAAATGGACCATTTCTGATGCCAGAACGTGACACTGATGCAGCACCCCAGAAAGCTCTGTAAAAAATCCAAAGAGATGGCATGTTAAAGACTGCAAGGACAAGCATAGCCAACAAATCAGCTTGGTAAATTTTCTTCACCCAACTGAATACTTCATAATACAGCTACTAATCTTAGATGGTAGCAGCAGTGACCTTCTGAGGCCAGGTGTCCCCTCCCACCCACCAAAAGTTCTTAATTATGAAACAATACACTTGTAAGTATTACTGCGACCAAGAAGTGTAACTCTCAATAGTTATTTTTTACTGAAAGAAACGTAGATAGATTAAAAAAAAATTTCAAGAGTGAGCCAGTACAGATGCTCACAAATGTGACTGTATTCTCTAGCTGAGAAACAGGATCAAAAAGTCCCAGTCCATGAAATATACACCAGAGCCACTACATTTCAGAGCTTTCCTATTTCTTCTCAAATATCTTTCTCTTCTTAGCCTCTTCTGTTCTTAGCTAAACAAAAGCAAAGGGAATAAGTGAAGGTAAAACTAGTAAATTCAGAACTGTGCATGTATGAGACTTAACAGACAGCACAAGAGTGAGACATGGGGTACAAATAAGAAGGCATCAAGGAAGATGAATACAAAGGGTTGGAAGAGTTACAGTCTCACAGCTGGGCCAGCATAAAGATACTTACATTAGTGCAACTTTTCAAGACAGGGACCAAGGATTAAGTAAAACAACAAATAGGAAACTTCTATTTACAATAATGTTATTTTACCTTCATCATCACCATTACCTACCATTAAACAGCCAGTCAAGAGGAGCAAAAAATACAAAATTAATCTGTACATCATTCATCAGACATTTTTTCCCTCTTAACACACAGTTTAAAATAAGATCCAGTCATCTAAATCCATTTTACAAGCATGTCATCCATCTGGACACGTCTCACCTGGCATACTTTTCAGAAGCTTTGCATTGCACATGTGTCCTTTCCATATATCAGTAAGAATATATTCCATTCTCTTCGCTCTCCAAAGGAAATTAAATACTCTTAGATAGTGGCTCATGCACTCACGTGTAAATACCTACAGAACAAAGAAAATATCACTAGAAATTAATAGACACACTGTATGTCCTGAAGTACCAAGAAGCTCTTCACAATCCATCTTATCTGATCCATGCAGTTTATTGGTAAATATTGTAAAAAAAAAAAAGTTTCCTGGAACTCCCAAAGCTTTTGGAAAGGTCCTCCCTTGAGGGCTGAACAGTTACCTAGCATTCAAGTAGGCAGAGGGCACTGCTGGAAGTGTAAGAAGGGGTGAACATAAAGCCTAAGCCTCTGTTAAAGTTGCATATGAAAATTCCTTCTGCTGGTCAGACTCACAGTTTGTCCTGCTTAAAAAAAAAGTTCTTTACAAGTTCTTTACAGAGGCTAAACACATTCTGATGAACAGTGCAACTACCTATCAAATGCCATTTAGACAGTGTAAGTTCTCCACAAATACATTCTTCAGTTCCTTGCAAATTTTCCCAAATTAACATCTACAGACTAATAATTATCAAAGAATAGGAGCACTCGATTTATTAAGTACTTGCTAAAAACTACTGGAACAAATTAATTACTGATTTTCAGTAATGATTGTTTTAAATGTAGCTTTTCAGCACTCACAGTCAATTGGTAAAAACTGAGATTTTTGCTTAATTGTTGATACAGTGGGTACATCCTAGATGCAAAAAATAATATCTCTGATCTCACACTTCAATAAAAAACTTAGCAATTTAATTCAGCACCCAAGACACATTCAGAACCAGCAGTGTATGACATTACCGTTGCTATTGGCCCATCAACATGATAGTCCAGGCTGAAGACATCCCATCCAGTGTCCCCAGGAGATACCTGTATTAAAAGGATATGCTACTGTCAGTGTATAATCAGAGCATACTAATGCTGAAGACCAACTCTTGCTTACTCTTTCACTCTGAAAGGCCTATGAGCAAACAAGCACCCACATCAACAAGAGATACAGGAGTTTCTTGTTGAAAGTAGCAGATTAAGCAAAAATTAATCAAACCCTGTGATACAAGGGTGAGACTCATCTCATACAAATACTGATGTTTGTAATGTCAGTGTTTCTCCACTGAACCCAGTAAAAGAAAATAAAGGTAAAGAAAAAATTCTTTGGCATCTGAAATAGACTTATTTCAGATGCTATAGCTCATCACTAAAGTTTCACCTCTGGGAATGAAGCTTTCAAATTAACTCAAATTTCTTACCATGGGTGTCTTCCATGAAATGTGCTTTCATTGCTTCTCTTTTTTTAACTAAAGGCAAGAAGAAAACACACACCCCAACCTGCCCCTTCCTGCCCCAATTCTTGTAAGAGCAACAGCAGTAAGAGCTGTTTGGAGAACCTCAAATCAGGGCCAGCAGCATAAATTTCTGTTAGGCCCCTTGTATTGTCAATGGCTGCAAACCCATATCTTGAAATACAAATAGACAATAGACAGAGAAAGGGAAAAATAGGAAGACTTATTAAATGACCTTTATATTTTTCAAAGTAAACTTCAGTGGTAAGGAAGGGGAGAAATGCACTCATATACACATTCAAAACAGATGTCTGCATGTATACACACACACACACAAAGGTATGTTTCAGGTCAGAGTCACCATGACACAACAGACCTCCAGAAGTCGAACATCCAATCGCTTGAGAATCTCAGGATTATCGAACTGGGCATTCGTTGCCCTCACCGCTGTTTCCAGGATTCCAGTTAGATTATGCTGATATAAGGTTGTAGCTGGTCGTGCAAGCTCTGGCCTGGTGGTTAGGAAAGAGTCATAGCACATTACCGAAATACTCTGCAGCAGCAATTCAGTAGTAACTGCAGCACATAGCAAAATCCTTTTCTAACAGATATTCAAAACTTCTCATATTACTCTTTCAGTCTTAATCATGAAGAAGATCAGTGAGCAAAATATTTGTACACAGTATGAGCAGAATATGTCTATTCATATGCAGCTATACTCCTGAACATTAACACAAGGAGTAACTTAATCCTCATTTAATGCCAGCAATTTGAAGTTACCAGGATTGCTAGTTTAGCTAGTCTGTAATTTGAGTTGCATTCACATCTAAAATGAGGCAGATTACATCATTAGCACATCAAACCAATAATTTCACTTCAGTTTTGAGAAACTTACTGATAGCTATCTCGCAGGCTCAGAAACACAGAAACCCACCCCCTCTATGTAACTTCAACTTTCCAAAGAGTTGCAACATGCAACTCTTGTACTACCTCTCTCTCTCCCTCAGGATCAGTACTGGCAAGTCTCTCACTCCTTCTGCCTCAAATGTAATACGGCCTCCACAAACCAGCCTCATTCTGCTTCACATTAAAAAGTGTGGTCATGTACAAACCACCAGCAGACAATGTTGATTTTGATTTAGAAACAAGTTAATGAAAGCTCTATTACAAAGCCTGACTTCTAGACCAAAGAAAAGGCTTGCAAACGATGCTTCTCATTGACTAAGTTTCATCAGTAGCACCACCACATAAAAGTGAGCTTGCTAATACACTTTAAGAACTGGAATCAGTAGTTGTGGGTGCACCTGAGTCCTTAAAACAGAAGCTGGCAAGGAATCAATTAGATTTTTAAAATTGCATTGAGGGGTTCTGACAGAGTCTTGGACCAAACACCTCCAAAATACAGAGGCCTAACAATCCCAGCAGCACTAACCAGTGGCATCAAAAGCAGCAGAACTTTTTTGCTTAAACTTGCTGACAGGAGCAAGAGAAGTGCCAACATCCTCAAGGCTGTCACAGGGCTGGCATAAAGATATCTACATTAGTGCAACTTTTCAAGACTTTGTGGAACGGTACTCTATGTACATCTTATCAAAAAGGAAGAACAAATTTTAAGCCTCAGGGTCAAAGAAATTAAACCCAAAACAGAATTTAAAAGTTATTACTAAAAGGTTTAATTGAGCAAGGTACTTAGGGGGTCCTCTTCAAAAAGCAAAAAAGTTTCTGTGCTGATCACACACAGCATCATCAGAAATTCAACATAATTACCCTTCCTATTGTCTTACTTGAGCAAATCCATTAAATGCCTGATAAAGTCTCCTTGACCAAGTAACAAATAGCGCCTCATGGCCTGCATGTGCTCCAGCAAATTGTACTTCTTATTGAGAACATCCAGCAGGTATTTGCTAGTTTCAAAATAAGCTGCATCAATTTTCTCTTGAAATGCGTTTTCCAGATCTGTGAACAAATCAGCAGCTAAAAGAAAATAAAAATTAAAATTAAATTAGTAGTTTTCCAAAACTGAGGCAAACAAGCTTTGGAGTTGAAACACACAAACAGAAAAACTGTCATTTCTTCTAATCCAGTCTGCTATACATCTGCCATAGCCAAAGCGAAAGCAGCTCTAAAGCAGCCTATACTTCAACAATATTCCTTTTAATCTGTGCCCAGTTTGTACTTTCCAGTAGAAGCTCATATTACGTCACCTTTATACAAAAACTTGGGGATTTTTAAGCTTGCTGAAATATTGCAGTTTACAAATTAAATAATTTATGGAGATTTAAAAGCTCAGAGTTAGGAAAAACCTTTGTTGGGGGGAATCTAAATCAGAAGGCACTTCTAAGGGTGTGGGGAAAAATAAATCAAAGAATCAATGTTAAACTCAGGAGAGAGTTTCTACATATAAGAGAACAAGAGAAAAGGGAATATGTTTGAGTTACCTGGGGAACAGCCAGCAACCTGATATTTTCTCTCCATCTTTAATGCACGGCAGTTTGAGGACAGAAAGCAGGAAGCAGTAGAAAGTAGTAGGAAGCTAATTTCACTGTTTTCTACAACTATAAGCTTATCAAGAAAGGGACTCAGGTAAAGCTGTTATGAGATAGCAAGAACTGTGGCCTCTTCAGGCAACAGGGAGCAACACTCCAAATACTGGACTGCCAACTATCATAAAATTCAGACCTTCTTCAGCATTAAAGGATATACTTGCACTTAAATTACTCAATAAAATGCTTACAAATGGAAGAAATAAGCAGTGGCTCTAATAAAGAAGTCACTCTTTAAAAAGGGAAAATTCAATGTCTGGTTCACTGACATTCCCAGAGGTTTCCAAACTATCACTCAGTAACCAGTGAAACTCTCCATAAGACACAAAAAGTGCAAGAGATGTCAAAGAGATGACACTTTTATAATACATTGCTGTGTTTAAAATCCCTACACTAGAGAAATACTACTTAGTCAAGTAACACACATCAACCTTAGGGATGTGACAATTAATACAGCCTGCACTAAGTGCAAGTGTCTTTCCTCAAGATGCTGTAATTTTTACAGGCAAAACAAGAGAGGACACAAACCAATCCAGACAGAGTTACCAGCCAGTATCTTTAGCCACTGGACACAGAGGTTGGGCCTAGCAGTAGCTCAAGGCACAGGCAAAGCCAGCAGGCAGCTCCCTGGCTTGTCTATGGCCAGCCCACAGTGTCAGGCATGCTGGTCCTGTCTCCACTCACACAGGGGTGAGCGTGTCTAAGGCAGTACCTCTGAGATACACAGACCAGTCTCAACTTCTTACTATCTCAAGCAGAAAAAGCAGCCTTTCCCCTCTCCTTAGTACTGATCCTCTGGCCTTGAAGGAGGTGACCTGGCCACAGCCCTTCATCTCAGACTGGAAAGTTCAATTTTACGTATGTAGCTGTAATGCACCACCTCTGCATAAACACACATTCCCCAGCATAGGCAAAATGCAGCATTCTTGTTTGACATGCAAAACTGCTGAAAAGGTTGTTTACATCAACAAACAAGAAGCCTAGGCACAAGTTTTGAAAACTGTGCAAAATGATCTCAGAACACTGAAAAGCCTGAAATGGATAAAGAAAAGGTCAGACTAAAAGCACTGACAAGCAGGTCCATAAGCTGCTACTGAATGTAGTGTCATTCCTGGTCCAGAAGTCCCCAAACTATGAACAGCTACGTGTTGGGGCTGAGGTCACTTTATCTGCCTTTTTTACCGTTCCTCTCTCCCAAATGCTGTAATTCCCTGCCAGGCAAGATGACCAACTTCTGCACAGTTATGTCAGACTTTTTGTTTTAAGACACGTTCAAACAGTTTTCTACACCATTACTTCAGCATCAAAAGGAAACTGGGGAAAACATGATAGTTAACGTTCCAAAGCAAATGAAAGAAATAAATAACACAGCCAAACCCACGAAATGTTGAGATTTAAAATGAGAAAAAGCATCCAGAACTCAGGCTGACATCCTAGCTTTCCATGATCTTAATAATAAGTAATTATTTAAAGGGACTTTCAGGATATTATCAGATGGCACAAACAGGCATGAAAGGAAGCATTTCCAACATCCCTGACAGAGAATGTTCTTTCAGGATTAAATGGGTAAAATGCCCTAAACCCAACTGCAGTTTCATGCAGAATCAAAGCAATGCAATACCATGAGGTATTTAGGCTGCCAACCATAAGCCCAGCATGCCTTCAGAACACTGCAGATAGAGTAACATATTTCTAAAACTACACTTCTGTCTCAAACAGTTATTCTCAGCACTTAAGATAATGTAGGTGCTTTGAAGCTCTCCTCCCCTACGTAATAGGAAACCTGTATTTGCGCAGATCTTCCATTCAGTCAAGGAGAGAGAGAAACAAGTGCAAATTTAAAGAAATACTGGAAAAGCATGGCCATAAATGCTGTATAAAGTGGTGAAAGTAGTGCAGCCAAAGAATGTTTTTTCCTTTTTTCCAGGAATAGCTGGCAAGATGATTGTTCAAATGCATTTACAGCCCTTATTCACTTAACCCTGACCCCTCTCTGCACTTTACGCTTATCTTTGACTAAGCAAGCACTGAACATGGTACAAGAACCACATTATCAGATGACATATTCTTCCAGATGTGAATGCGATTTTATTACTAGAACATTTTTCATGGAGGGTACTCATGCCAGAAGCCCACACTGTGAAGAGTTAATATTAGAACTAACCTAAGGTTATCTGGGGGGGGGGGG
>VZTH01018852.1:75922-86795 GCA_013397815.1 Aleadryas rufinucha
AAACAATATTTGTTTAGACATAAATATTCTCCAGCGGTGGGGCTGGGATGGGAAGTCTTGCTCTACTTTTGTAATTATCTTAACCTAACATACAGACTAAAAAAATGCCTGCAACACATTTTTCAAAACAGAACTAAAAATATGGCTCATTAATTTGGGACTAAGTAAAACAGACTTTAAAACCCCTCAAAAGTGTTTCAAGTTTTTATTTGTTTGGTTTCTTGGAAGAATACTCCCATGCACACACACAAATTCTTCAGAATTTTCTAATTCTCAGCTAATCAATTTAATATCTATTTTAATGTTGTTTTTTTTTTTAATGGGAAATTTCCCAGCACTTTCCCTTCAAGACCTTTTAGAATTACAGTCAAAAGAATTTTAAAAAAATAAGTAAAACTTCACAGAAAGAACCCAAGAACTTGAAGTAAAATATTTATTCACTAGAGTAGGTAAAAGGCAGAAATCATTTCTAGAAGCACAAGGAGAAAATAAATCTTCTTTCCTGCTAAGCAGCTAAGAAGCCTAGAAAAAAAAAGTCATTAATCTTGCCATTGTATCCTTTTTCAGGAAAGGAGGTTCCTTTCTTCAACTCAACATTATAAATTACAAAGAAATTTGACATTTATTTTATTCCAGAGGATACTGAAGGGCAAAAAGAAATCCCTTTATGTGTAACTCCACTTGTCATTTCTTCTCACTTGCTTCTTCAGTAAATTTTTGAACCTATTAAAGTGGCACTTGCCAAGATAGAGGGCAGAGCAGAGCCTCCAAGAAAACAATCAAAGGCACTGTTCTGCTCAAAAAGGAAGAACAGTAATCATTGACTTTAATGATTTAGTAGCCAAAAGGATTTAGGATCCAACTGGTCACCAATTTTTCAGAGAAGCTTTACAAATTAAAATTTATATCCAGTACCAATTCCTGCATCACAAACCACAGACTTTTGCTTCCCAAACTGTTACAGAAAAACTGGACATTATCCTAGAATTCTGATTTGGTCTGCAGCAAAAGAGGATTCGGGAAGGAAACAATGCTTGTTCAAGTGAAAAAAATTAAAATGCCCACTAGCTCAACTGGATCTAAATGGGCAAAATGCCAAAGTACAAGGCAAATTATAATTAATTGCCAATTATTCTTTTTACTTTCTGAGGACAAAGTAGAACTTAGATATAAATCAGCAAAGTCAGGAAAACAAAGTGTAATATATTGTCATATCTCTACTTCTAATGTCAATACCTGACACTTGGTGTGGTATATACAGTCACTAGAATCATAATAAAAGGTGACAGACATCTTATTCTACACCTTGTTTAAACGGGTTTACACAAGCATTCTTTTAGAACATTAAGCAGAAGATGCTTTATAACACAACATACATTCTTGTGCTAAATTCCTTAATGCACAGTGTGCAGCACCTGAAATTCTCAGCTACAAAAGCTATGAAGAGCATGAAGGCATACTCTCTGTGCCCAGATACTGACAGCAAGAGTGGACTATAAGTTTTATTTGTATGCTTATGGCCCAGAAATACACACAAGTGCTTGCCTCAAGCAAGATTAGCAGCATTAGAGCTATGCAGATTCAGGTAACTTAATTGCACAGCCTTCTGCACAGGATCTGAAACCTGCATACAGAAGCCAGGATACTGCACATTTAAATTCACTAAAGAATTAAAGTTCTCCCCTTACTGTAAACTTGAAGATTAAAGCCAGAGACAGTAAGAATAAGCACAAGCAGGAAGCTGCTAGATAAAGAATAAAATTTCACCCAGATATAAGGGGGAGAGTCCAAAGAAAATGCATACACAGTAGCACTGCCATATAAAACATGGAAATCAGCATTGGATCAGTAGAAAAATAATTATTTATATGTAACTAGAAGGGTTACTTAGAATAAGAGACAGAATGGAACAGAATGAAACATTAGAAAAGTAGGAAGCACTACAGTGTCTCTACTGACCTCTTAAGAAAAATTAGATTGAAGGGAGAAGCACTTCAATTTCTTGGCAGATTAGGTAGGATGTTATGGCTAGAGGCAAGGATAACATTTCTGTCGACTCAGAAGGGATAATATCCAGTTTTACAGAGGGAGCAAGTGAGAGGAAACGGGAATGTCTTAGCAGTAAATGTGGTTTTGGGTATTACAGCAGCAGTGAAGTTACTGTAGACTATAAACCATGATGATGAAACCTATAAAAACAAAAATTAATATTCTTTTGATGCTGTATTCAAAAGAAAGGGTCGAAGATAATGGACTATTTGCATTTTATGTAAGCTAGTGCAGTATTAACACATGAACATCAACAATAGCTGACAAGAATGTCTCCTGCACACGTCACTAACAACTGAGTTGGTGATTAATTACCTCAGGGATGACACCATCCCATTTAAGAAGTGTTTTTGTTTATGAACATGCATGAATAATTTTAAAATATTATTTTAAAAAAAGGAGATTAAGAAAAGGAATTTGAGAGTTTCCAGCTACAAATTACAGGGGCAAATCCTTAAGACCAGCAAGAGCAAATGCCTTTTCCTTGCCTTCTGACTATGACCCATAGCAAATGCAGCATCCACAAAGGGATTAAATCAAATGATGAATGATCCAAGCTCCAAAGTTTATGCATCATTCTAGCACTGCATTTACTCAGTAGTTTCTTAGCAAAACAAGACCAAATATTGTAGTTAGAATGGGTTTTTTTAGCTGACTCACCTGTCCCACAAGTCCAAATGCACGATCCAAACTCCTCTGGTCTGTGTATTTTCTTATTTTATTATGTAGCCACCCCAACTCTGCAAGTCTACTTGTAGTATCTCGGAGAGATTTGGACAAGCTCACCTATAAAGTGAACAGAAACAGCAGTTTGCAAATGAGTCAAATGTGCCATGCCAATCCTGGTTTCTTCACAAAGGTCGCTCTGTCTCATAAAAAAAGCCACTTCGAGAAACAATCATTTTACATTCTACAGCAAAGACAGTGCAAAAAAAGCAGACAACCATGTAATTAGCATTGAATTTGCACACACATGTCGAAAAGGCAGCAGCAACAACTGGCAACTTGGAGACCTTCTCTTTTGGAAATCTTAATGTAACAGTATTCATACACTCTTTTTACATTAGGCAATTGTGGCAGCAACAAAATGGTCTTCAGAAGAAAGGAAGAAATCTGCAGTTTCATGTTGTAGAATCAGACTTTGTTATCCGGACAATCAGCAAGACTGAAAACATGAGAGTTCTAGCAGAGGTGTTAATGACTGAAACTAATGAAAGAGCTTTGACAAAATAATTAGTTATTGCTACATGTGAAAGAAACTTTTAATAGAAAATAAATGACCCAATGCCTGACTAGGCATCAGGAACATAAACTTGCAGAACCCAACTTCCAAGTTTAAGTCCAGCTTTTATAAGTTATTTAATCATATGTGCTTCTGAACTCTTCTAGTCTGTTTCTGGTTTTCTTCTAGTATCTCACTCACCTTGCAAGCCTGCCTTAGTCCCAACAACCTATTTAGCTACCACTACTATTTTCATCTGAATGAAATGCATATTTCTTCTCTAAATTACCAACAGATAAGACACTGTTCCTACTTGAGATTTTCTTCTACCGCATTTCGCCATATTACTCAAGAACACTATCATCAAGTATTCAAAATTCCATTGAATAAAAAGCCCCAAACAATCTGACTGATAAAATAGACCAAGAGGCAGAGACTAACTTTTACCCACAGCAATGGGGCCTATCCCACCCCGACAGACAATTTTACCTTTGACAGCCAGCTGGAATAGTTGAAACCAAAGCAAGGAAGTGTTCTAAGAAGTTAAGCTGCCAAAGAACTAGAAATCAATCTCCTTCATTAAACCTTTTACTTAACAGTACAGGCATTCTCCAAGATAACAATTAGTGTCAGAGTGTGTTAGCCACATGAGTGCGGGCTTGAACCAGGCTGCAGCATTCGGTTGTAAGACCAGAATTCAGTCCCTAGCCCTCTTGTTTACCCACAGAGGTACAGCTTTAACTTCTTGAACAACTTCTGTAAAGTAAATTCCAGCCCAAACAAGCATAACTGCACACAGAAACCCTGCCGGCAGCTAAAACCCAAAGAGATGACATAAGAACTATTTAGAATTCTGCAAGTACAGAACACTTGGCAAACATTGAGCACAACACACATCTGCTGGAATTAAATGAGGAACAAGCAAAATTGGCTTGGTGTTATTACATTTGTATGTCTTAGAGCAAATCAGAGGCTGCTATCTTACACAGTGCTGAATGTCACCACCAGACTTAATATTAACGTTAAGATTAGGAAATATTTCAGCAAGAATAGCACCTTAGAAAATGTGTTTCTTTCTGGAAAAAAAAAACCCAACAGCTCAGACTGTGTACAATGAGATTTTCTTTGTCAGCTGAGGAAGGGCTACATGCTTTGACTACCATTTTGCCTAATGTGCAGTCAATACAGCTAGAGGAGGTATGATCTCGGTCCTCCTTGTTTGTCAGAAGTTCCAGCTGCAACTCTGGTGAGTCAGATAATCTCATCTTCACTGGGTCTGGTAGCTCAGTCCAAGTGCCAGTAAGGAAGAATGGAAGATGACTGACTTCACAAAAATAACTGAAGACACAGTTCTCAGGCAAAGATTATTCAGCTGGCTTGTGGTCAGTAATTAAACTCCCTGAATTACAAGTTCCAAGTAAAACAGCTTCTGACCTCAAACCAGCCAACTGGATATGAAAGCTACACAGAAAAACAATGAAACCCATTCCCAATTTTGTAATCACTGACTAAGTTTTCTTCACATTCCTCTAGAAAAATGTATTATGCTACCCTTTTTTTGCCATATATAAACTTACATATGGAATATAATTAACTCAGTGAAGGTGTTGAGGAATTACAAACTTTGCATCATCTACAGGTAGATGTTTATTAAGAATCTGTTCATGAATAAGATTTAACTTACTTAACAAGAGTTAAGTTTCTCATTTTTCCCTCCATTAAGCAGCTGTAAATGTCATTGTAAAGTAATGGTGAACAACTACACATTTCACTTTTTGCTACTATTATGAAGGAAAAAAGGAAATTAGCTCAAGTATCAACATTAAGACCTGTCTACCATGCTCTTGGCACATGAAATGGACCATAAGTAATTTCCCCACCATTTAAGGACTATGCAATATTGTCATAGAAAGTTTTTAATATGAGTAAAAATTGAAAGCATTGTCTTTCCATCTGGAGAAGAACATGAAAACCAATTAGCAGAAACTGAACACTGAAGCTGTACTGTCTAAATACTGAATGTGAAGATGCTAAAGCAACTAGAACCATTTTTCCTTCCTTGCTCAGCTGATCCAGTCTCACTCTAGGGTTTTTTGAATTGCAAATAGGCTTAACATCTCATCACCTTAAAGCAAAGTCTCTCAGGCATCTCTCTATTCTTTTGTCCCATATTTTATGCCTTAATTCAAATTCCCATCAGGCCTTTCTTAGTTCTACCACCAGTCCTTTCTTTCTTAGGTAATTGCATCTGATCACTTATAATTGTAATCAAGCCCATAACATCAAGTGGCTAGCATCCATTCCACATCTCAAGCTGTTAAATTTAAATCAGTAATAATGCAGTCAAATGCCTGCATCTGCTTTATATTAATTCTTATACACTGGAAAGCGGAAATGTTGACAGAAGTCCCCAAAGCCATAACTTACGAATACTTCTACTGGATTAAGAGTTGGGAGACTATTCACATCTTGTGAAATGCTACAGTTTCTGGCATCTAATCTACCCAATTGATTTTCAACTACAACTGTTAAAACTACTCTGTTGTATTAACAAAAGAACCCCCAAAACCACAACAAATAAAACCAACCAATCAAACAAAACCAGCACATAAAAAAAAAAAAAAGGGCTGGTTGAAGGAATAAAGACTTTAATAATTTTTTAACTTCTTTACATGTTTCTCATGGCTATTGTTCCCCTATATACTTCTCTGCTCATGCACAAAATACAAGTCATCATACAGTACCTTTCCCTCCACTTTATAGCAATTTTCAGAATTGCACATTTTGATGTTTTTGCCATCTATTCCCTGGAAGACATATAAAACATCTCTTACAAGATTTGCTTCTGTTATTTCAACAGAACCTGGAAAAGAAAAAAAACCAAAAACAAAACAAGTATTTAGATTTGTTGAGAAAATTAGTTTTGATTACAACTTTGAAGAGCTATTTAGAATAGCCAAAAACCACAAAACTATAAAAACTATAAAGCCTGTGTTTGTAACCTGCAAAGAAGTGTTTTAGCTCCTCTTAATCTGACAAGAAAGCCCAAGATTGCCTTTACCTGCCTCTAATGCTACCTGTGGTTCTCTCAGAGCAGTCAGCTTCCATGGATGCACATATGCATGTCCTATTTTAACCAACACATCAGCAAGTTCTTAAACTTGTTATCTCTTCTGATCCAACACCGGTGCAAGTTCTGAGGCAAGCACCACAGCAACTTTATCTTTCTTTGAACAGCTGAAGTTGTTAAATAGACTTACAGAATAACCTCTTCCACATTCACCCAGGAAAAGAATAGTTAATCCAGAAGGAAGAGCTGCTTGTTTCATAATGGCTTTCAATTACATATGCCACTGCTCAGTGAGAAGACTGATCAAATAAGACTGCATAACAGCCATGGAGCTGGAAAACATTTAAGTGTAAACACTGTTTCTGAAGATAAATATATCTTTGATTTAGTAAAGCTTTTGCTATTGTAGCATACAGTTTGCTTCTGTTTCTTATCTCTAGTGAGAGGTTAGATTGTGTTAGAGATGTAAGATATTTATGGATTTAAAGGAAACATAAGATCAAAAAAGGCACTGTGCAGGCCATTGAAATTATCCCCACCTTTTCTGGGCAAGCCATCAGCATGTGCTTTTGTAACTTCATTTAAGATTTCAAGAGTTAAACAATTTTAACAACAACTATCCAGAAATTGTGATGCTACAACATGCTTCTCTCAATTTAGACAGCACTCTTACTCTTGTCAGTTTGCCTCCCCAACAATCCATTTTCCCAGAATAAAAACAAGAAAAATTAAATTCTACTCCTATTTCAGCAAAAGTAGTCTTCACTTCACGATGCCACTTAAAACTCAGTCTCCCCTCATAATATTAAGATGTGCATGAGAGTAGGTTGTCCCTCTCAGGAACTCATAGTGAAATGGTAAAAGATGCAAATGCGCATTTCTTTAATTGATAAATAGTACAACAAGTATTAACATCAGCCATACAATGTGCCTTTTTATAGCCTGTGTGTAGATGTAACAGTAAGAAAACTTGAAATAAAAGCAAGTAACTTCAGGAGAAAAAAAAATCAATTACAAGAATTTAATATTCATAGAAATGTATCTTCTTGACAATAGACTTCCATATTCTGAATGTAGTCCTACTTCTATTTCTACACCAGCAAGTGACTACCTTTAAGACAACTGTCAGTCCTTATACCCATCCCACATAGGAACCAAAGTCACAGCTGCTGGCTGACTCAACGGAAGAAGTACTGCTTTTTATAGCAATCAGTACAATCAATTAAGAGGCAGTGATAGATTTTATATGTCTTTCTATTTATTTTTCCTATGATTTTTTCTACTCCTTTTTCCATTTTTTCTCCTTTTTTCCTATTTTGGTATATATTAAATCTACCACATATATAAACACATATTTACATTATATATACATACACACACCTTCTTGCACATCAATGGTCTTGTTAATTAGGTTCTAAATGCCAAATGTTGCCCTGAGATACACCACTACAACTCTGATCTATAAGCTACTGCTTTGTACACTGCTACTGCAAGATGTAGAGGATGGCAGACAGGCTGCATTTTAGTTCCTTAATACCCTCACTTATTTGCCTAGAAGTTAAAAAAAGCCAAAACAAAAAACCACAAACAAAAGCCTGCATCTCTTATCTTTCCTTCCCAGAGAATAATGGGATGACTACATCTGCCATCAGCTCACTTATTCAGAAAAGTCTGCCACTTTTACAGTAAAAGAGTTGTCACAGAGATCACCTGTTAAACAATTTCTCCTTAGTTACACTTGTGTAAATTCAGAATAGATCCTGTAGGCATCAGCTTCAAGTTTACAGCCACTTAATCATGGAAGTAAATTAGCAATATTAGGAATTTAGGAAAAAATTCTTTACTGTGAGGGCTGATGAGGCACTGGAACAGGTTACCCAGAGAAGTCATGGATGCCCTGTCCCTGGAAGTGTTCAAGAACAGGCTGGATGGCTCCTTGAGCAACCTGGTCTAGTGGAAGGAGTGGAAGGTGTCCCTCTCCATGACAGGGGAGTTGGAACAAGATGATCTTTACAGTACCTTCCAACTCAGACCATTCTGTGATTTTACGAGTCTATATTTTTTTATTTTACTGACAATATTTTATGTCACTTGCTCTAAATACAACCATTGTAAACACTATGCTAATTTAAAGAAGAAATAGGTTTAAGAGCTCTATATTCCAGTTCACATTTCCAAGTTCTGAAAGACATAGAACCACAAACAGATGAGTATTTCAACAAGTTCTATTTACTGAGCTCACTTTCTGACTCCAAAAACAGTAGCATCTTCTGATCATCAAAAGAATGATCATTGCTCACATGTCACAATCACTTAACTCTGAAAAAACACTGGAATGAAGTCAGTCTTTTAAGAGGACCAGCTCACAATCAAACTAACCAATGCAAAAAAGAAATTAACAACCAGCCAAAGAGACTGTGGCCAAATATGCTAGTCTTTTATATTTGCTTCTATCCTTCTACTAGCACATTCTAGAAAAACACTCTTCAAAACCATCAACATGCTATGATTCCAAAATAATTGAAAAGATAATGGAGGATATAGATGACAACTGTAAAAAAAATTATCTTTAACAAATACATCTTTGCTCACCACTTGTATCCCCTTCTCGCCTAGACCTTGGCACACCACGAGAGACAGCATTTGAAAAGCCTTTTGAGGTAGTGCTTTGTAAAGAAGGCTGGCTTGCAGTTAAAGTCCATGCAAGACGTGATCCTAGCTGCTGACGGAGGCAATCTCCAACACCTGGAGCTTGATAGGATTGTCTAAAAGGATAAAAGGAAGAAATATCTTTAAAAACTTTGATTCTATACCCATTAGATGGTGTGGAGTGATGCAAATTTTGAGAAGCGCCCCAAGTTTTTTGCAGATGTTTTGCTGGGGGTGGGGGGAGGGTGTGGTTTAATAAAGGAACCTTAAAACAGGGTACAGAACATACAAGCAATTTTTTTCTTCCTATAAGCCTACACTTGCAAAAAACCCCCCAACCTGTAGAAAAGGAAAGTATAAGTTTGACATACATGATTTCATATCAAAGATTAACTTTGATGAAATGTAATTATGCTGAAATAGGTTAAAAGTGAAGGTACTATAACAATAATAAACACAGACATAGAAGAAAAACCTAAATATTTAAGTTAAGTTTTCTTATTACCTGCAGCTGTAGTTACATGTCAAAAACTAAAGGAAAATAGAGAAAAAGGAAAAAGTTCACTTTCCAGATAGTCTACTCTTTCTGACAGTTTGTATCAAGTACCTGAAGATGCAATCAAGGAGAGACTATTTGGACAAGTTCTAACTTCCCTTTCTTTCAAACTTGTCAATTCTTCTCACAAAGAGTCTTAAACGTGAAAAAACGTCACATTGGCCAAGCTCCAATTGTCCAGGACCTCCCAGGTTAGCCAGGACTGGTGAAATGACGGAAAGCATCTTGGTGAGCTCTTCCACCAACTCCCCCATCACTCTAGGACAAATCCCATCCAGTCCCTTTCACTTGTGAGCATCTAAGTGGGTCAGCAGGCCAGTAACTTCCCCCTCCCAGATTAGAGTGGGTTCATTCTGCTCCCTGTCCACATCTACCAGCTCAGGAGGACACGTGTCCTGAGAACAACCAGTCTCAGTGTTGAAGACTCAGCTCTGCTGTGTTTAGCATTACTAAGGCCTCAGTACAACACTGAATTTTGGCTGTTCAGAAGAATGTACTCTAGAAAAAAGAAAAACAGGTATAAAGAGAAGTTCAGGAGGAACAAAGCTCACAGAAAGATTTAATTTGGGTTGTTCAGCTCACAGACTACAGGACTAAAGAGCACAGTGAAAGTGCTATAAAATGGAACAGTACGAACAGGTCAGACCAAGAATATGCCAGAAAGAGGGTAGGTTCTGCTGATATTTTTAAGCAAGCAGATATATGAAATAACCTCATTGACAGATCTCTCTATATTGTATCAGGATTACATAATGGTTGAGGCTAGAAGGGACCTCTGGAGATCACCTCCTACAACCCTTCTGATCAAAGCAGGATCAACTAGGGTAGGTTACCTGGTGCATTGTTCAAGTCATGCTTTTAATATTTTCAAGCATGGAGACTACACAACCTCTCTGGGCAACCCATTTCAGCGTTTCACAATATGACCCCGCCCTCAAACATACATCCCACCTTAATGCAAGAAGGTTTCTTTTCCCTTCTTATTAACTGTGATTCACAAACTCACAAATTTTGCCAGTTACCTCTTGTTCTTTCTCTGACCCAAAACAGTCTGGCTCAGTTTTCTCCATGCCCCTTGACACACTGTTACATAGGTAAGATCCCAAGACTCTTCTTCTCCAGGCTGAACAACTCCAGGTCTCATTCAGCTTCTCCTTGTAAGTCAGATGCTCCAACCCCTTAGGGCTTCCTTCTCTAGACTTCTTTCAGTCTGCCTGTATCTTTTCTTTGTACTATAACTGAACCCAGCATTTCAGATGTGTCCTCACCAGAGCTGAGCAGTAAGAAGTTTTATTTGCCTCAGCCTCCTGGTGATGTCCTTCATAAC
>VZTH01018852.1:87358-145954 GCA_013397815.1 Aleadryas rufinucha
GTCCCTTTCACTTGTGAGCATCTAAGTGGGTCAGCAGGCCAGTAACTTCCCCCTCCCAGATTAGAGTGGGTTCATTCTGCTCCCTGTCCACATCTACCAGCTCAGGAGGACACGTGTCCTGAGAACAACCAGTCTCAGTGTTGAAGACTCAGCTCTGCTGTGTTTAGCATTACTAAGGCCTCAGTACAACACTGAATTTTGGCTGTTCAGAAGAATGTACTCTAGAAAAAAGAAAAACAGGTATAAAGAGAAGTTCAGGAGGAACAAAGCTCACAGAAAGATTTAATTTGGGTTGTTCAGCTCACAGACTACAGGACTAAAGAGCACAGTGAAAGTGCTATAAAATGGAACAGTACGAACAGGTCAGACCAAGAATATGCCAGAAAGAGGGTAGGTTCTGCTGATATTTTTAAGCAAGCAGATATATGAAATAACCTCATTGACAGATCTCTCTATATTGTATCAGGATTACATAATGGTTGAGGCTAGAAGGGACCTCTGGAGATCACCTCCTACAACCCTTCTGATCAAAGCAGGATCAACTAGGGTAGGTTACCTGGTGCATTGTTCAAGTCATGCTTTTAATATTTTCAAGCATGGAGACTACACAACCTCTCTGGGCAACCCATTTCAGCGTTTCACAATATGACCCCGCCCTCAAACATACATCCCACCTTAATGCAAGAAGGTTTCTTTTCCCTTCTGATTAACTGTGATTCACAAACTCACAAATTTTGCCAGTTACCTCTTGTTCTTTCTCTGACCCAAAACAGTCTGGCTCAGTTTTCTCCATGCCCCTTGACACACTGTTACATAGGTAAGATCCCAAGACTCTTCTTCTCCAGGCTGAACAACTCCAGGTCTCATTCAGCTTCTCCTTGTAAGTCAGATGCTCCAACCCCTTAGGGCTTCCTTCTCTAGACTTCTTTCAGTCTGCCTGTATCTTTTCTTTGTACTATAACTGAACCCAGCATTTCAGATGTGTCCTCACCAGAGCTGAGCAGTAAGAAGTTTTATTTGCCTCAGCCTCCTGGTGATGTCCTTCATAACACAACCCAGGAGGTTCTCAGCCTCCTTCACCACACATTGCACACTCATGTTCAGCTTGGTGTCTCTACCAGGAATCCCAGGACATATTCTGCAAAGCTGCTTTGCAATGAATCAGCATCCAGTAAGTACTGGTGCATGGAGTTATTCCTGCCCAGTACAGAACTCTGAACTTCAGCATACTCCTGTGAGCCTGTTTCTGGAGCCCACTGAGCTCCCTCTAATAAACAAGTAATGACATCCTTTAACAACCATTCCTCCCAGCTTTGTACCATCTGCAAAGCCACCAAAGATTCACTCTGTGCCATCAGGTGGGTTGAAGGATGCAGCTTCTGGTTACACCATTAGGGACTGGGCTCCAAGTGGACTTCGTGCCACTGGTCATAATCCTTTTGAGTCTAGCGGGTTCAGTTCACCTCGCTGTCACCCTTATCTAGTCCATATTTTATTATGACTGTCAATAAAGCTGTCACAGGTAGACAGCATCAAAAGTCTTAGTAAGGTTGAAATAAACAACAATCACTGCTTTCCCCTTGTTCACCAAGTCAGTCATCTCATCACAGAAAGCCAAGATTGGTCAAGCACGTCTTTTTTTTTTTTTCTTAAGTCTGTGCTGACTACTGCTCCCCCTTCTCGTCCACCAGATGTCTGGACATGCTTTCCAGAGCAACAAAGACTTTCCCAAGGGTCTCAGTGTCCTGCACTGACTTTACCAGCACCAAGGCAAAGCAAGCTCCAAGTACCTCAGCTTTATCCACATCTGTCACCACATTCCATGCCCCTTGAACAGGGGCCCATGTTTTCTCTAGCCTTCCTTTACTGCTTATGTAGTTGCAGAAATATCTGCTGTTTCCCTTCACGCCCTTTGACAGATTAAGCTCTAGGTCAGTTTAGGATTTCATTGCAGTCACTCTGCCCCTGGATGCTCCTCTGTATCTGGCCCTGCTCCCATCTTTTGTACACTTTTTTATATCTGAGTTTTGTCAGAAACAACTTGCTCATCCATGCAGGCCTCCTGCCTCTTAATTCCTCCTTGCCAATTTCTTTCTTAAGCTTGCAGGAGGTGATCCTTGAATACCAACCAGCTCTCTAGTCCAGCAGTTGAACTAGATGATCATTGTAGGTCCCCTCAAACAGAGTTATCCTATTCTGTTCTCTCTTTAATCCCTCTTTCCTCCAGGGCAGCCTCTCAGGGGATCTTCCCAAGAAGATCCCAGAAGATCCCCAAGTCTCCTACTTTGAGGTCCAGAGACGGAATACCGCTTTTTACCGTGCTTCCACATCCAGAATCCTGAACTACATCATCTTATCATTACTGCAGTATTTGTATTGTAAAGCCTATTAATAACTATAAAATCCAGTTCTGTCAGCACTAATTACTTCCAAAATATTAATTTAATAATTCATGTCAAATACACTCTACTAAAAAAAAATATCTTCAACTCAAAAAAAAAAAAAGCTGTGATCTTTTCTGCCTTTCTGAAAATGCATCTTGTGATTCTGTGTTTGTTCCACAACTCTTGGGGGTGGGAAGGAAAATTAAGAGATAAGACGATAGTGATTAAAAATGGACACATTTGGGCAGCCATTTATGGCTTCATATGGTCATATGCCAGCAGCTGATATTCTCAGCTGTTCAGCTCAGGAACTCCGTTTCTCTGCACCTAAAGTGGAATTTCCAAGGGCAGACAAAAGCAGAAAACGGGGAGGGGGGGAAGGCAAGTCTTCTCCAAACCTATCTGTAAGGTGAAATTTACCCTGGAATGAGTGATTGCGGAGTTGGTGTTGGCCCATTTAGGGCATACAGACTGATGCTGCTGATCCCACTGCTCCCCATGCTGCAGGAACTCTGGGCAGACTGAGCACTGCGGTCTTGGTAATTCAATGGAAGGGTCTGAGGCCTGGCATAGTAATAAGGGGTTGAGTGAGCATCCCGTGGCAACACTTGAGCAAAAAGCGTGGCATAACTTGACACCTGAAAAGAAAAGGATTTGAAAAGGGAGGAAGAATAAAACAAAAAAGATGTGGGAATTGCTTTAAGTCACATCTTCAGTTAACAGGAGTGTAATATCAAGAACACAAGAAATATCTGAAGACCATGTTTATGCAAAGAAAAATTTGCTGATGCAATTATCATGGCAAAAAAAGTGCCTTACAGTGAGCAACAGTACTTTTAGCAATACTTCTTTTCGCCTGCAAATTGTCATTAGCAATAGCTGCAAAAAGCACTTTGGTGCTAGCAGAGCTGCAACTGCATTGTGCTTTGCCTACTCAATTTAAAACTCATTATCACATGAGGAGACATCACACGCCCAAGCAGAAGGCAAACATAAAAACCACCCATCTAATACAGTCACAACTTCAGCTACACATGTTGGACAGCTCATATTTTTACACTTACGTAGCGTAAGAAAACTACATCAAATATTACAGATACTTAAGTGAAGTGTTTTCTTCCTTTCAGTCACACACAGATACCATGAAAACAATCTGAGGTATTGGTTAAGTCTGGATAATGATTCTTGAAGACATCTAAAATAAGTGACACACATTTACTATTTCTGAGAAGCAACAAAGGTCTCCTCACCTACCTTGTTAGACTGTTTACGTGGATCTTCACTAAGGCTAAGCAGGAGGTAGAGTATTGACCATTTGTTTTTCAAAACGCCCTTCAAAAAAAGATGAAGATAAACATAAATAAGTTGAACTCTTGATAATAACAGAATTCTTTTTAATTGTCCAACTTCCTAATATATATGCATATAAATAAGACTAACTCAGAGCCATGTTCTGGAATAAACTGGGAATGTGCAGTGCAGCCTCTGTATTGCTACTTTTATGAATTTTTTCCACTGTGTTCAAATCATGAATTCTCACCTGCTCTGAGATCAAGCAGGCTCAATTTAAAATTCATAGCTACTAAGAATGAGGTTTATACAGAGCTGAACTGTTACCACCATTCCCACACACTCTCAACACTTAAAACATCTCAGATGCAACCATTAACTTAACTCACACGTGAAGAAGGAAAAGTCTTCATGAAGTTTTAAGCAAGGAACTGTCTTTTCTCCTTTTTCCTCCTCCACTCTCCTTTACAGGGAGGCCCCAAAAGTGAGGGTTTCAACTTCTATTACTTTAAATGCCATTTAACAGAGCCACCAAAATTTTCACAACATAAGATAGAGACACTGTTAATATGAAACTTGAGGAATACACAATACAGTCTTTAGCAAATAGACACATACAGACTTGTTAGAATAAGACTGTCAGCAGTTTTAGATCTCAGCAGAAAGCTTACCGACTTCAGCTAAAGCCCAAGCTACAACAGAATACTTCAAAGTGAAGGCAAGTACTAAAACAATTTATTTTAAATATGCACGTTCCTAGACTTACTCCATAGTTCTGTGACACTAACACTTGCACCTGAATTTACCAGGGGCACAGAACCTTATGATAGACATTAAGTTGAGTCAAAGAAACTTATACAAATTCCCTCACAATATTGATCAGGCTATGATCTGCAACACTAAGCAATGCTGAATATAAAGTAAACTTCAGTCATATCAAGATTCAACACAGACTCCATCCTTTATGAAGCAACACAATTCAGTACTATCAATCTTGCAAAAAGCACTTTCAAGGTCACTTGGAAATTTTCTTTTTTAAACATTTTCATTTTCACCATTTTCTGATTTTCCTACCTCCTGCAAATTAGGCATTTAGTGCATATGCATTACATGGTCTAAGAATTCTGGACATGGAGCATTCCCTTCTTCATGACAGAGTCCGCTAACCAAACCTACCAAAGCTCTACTTTGTTATATAAGAGTAAAAGGAGACATTCTACATTATTATGCAGAGTACAAGTCAATTATCTTCTGCTTTGATTGCAAGAACAAGCAAAAAGTAGAGGTATTGCATCTGTTGCAAGTAATACAGCAACTAATTAACAAGTGGCAAAGAAGGGGCAGCAACATTACTGCTTCTTCTACAGGCCAGGATAGAGTAAATCCAAGTGCTCCAAGAAGTGTGGTTTGCTCAACTGGCAGGCTGCCATAAAAATAAGCACTGACCTCCTTTTCTGTTTGGAGTAACAGATGAAACAAAGTTAAAACAGATTCACACAAGCTTTTTTTTCCTCCTAACTGCTTTCAAGAGAATTGTTGGAATAAGAAAGAGCCTCACTGATTCAGAACATGTACCCCTTTATGCCCTCCCCTATGCTTGCAGGAAATAGAAATGATTGTACAGCATTAGTAATAAACTTAACAGTCGATTGAATAATAATTGGTAGTGTGAATTTTAAAGAAGCCATGATACCATTTCACATACATAAGATGCTAGCAGAGGGGAAAAAAGGGTTAAAGGAACCTTCAGTGTTTGAGGAGGCAGTAAAATACCAGGAGATAGCCTGCATTACATTCAGAAGAATAACCAAACATATAACAGAGGCAAGGCATTTTGTTCCAAAGATTAGTCATCATGCTCTGCAGCACTTTGCTTGCCAAATGGCAGTGTGGTACATAAGCTACAGAAACATGTCACAGAAAGTCTGTACTAAGAATCTTCTGCAAATCAGTGCTCTGCTGTATAAACCAGTGCAAATAATACACAAGCACACAGGATACTGAAACCAGGAAGACTTACTCAGTAACTTGAGCTCCAAACACTAACAAAGTAATGGCTAAGTCAAGTATGAAGAGGGCAGGAGGAGAATCAAGTTCTGCAAAGTCACACACTCCACAGAGTACTTTTTTTGTAATCTTAATCTTAGCATTATCATGTTAAACTCAGGTTTTCTACACACTAATATCTTTTGTCAGAATGGTGACATGCAGTATTCTTTGATTAACACCGGTGTTAGAGCCATCCAAGTCAGCAAACCCTTAACCTTCAACATTAAAGACCTGGAGCACTTAAAAACTCAGATGCATGAGAATACTAGATTAGTAAAATCAATATAGTGCAAGGCATTCCTGTAAAATAAATTATGAGAAAATTCATCAGTTTTACATATAAAATGAACACTTCATTTTTACAGAGCTCCTTTCTTCATATGAAGTACTCCTTCATATAACTGGAATCAAATACTAAAAGTATAGCTAGGGTTGAAAGGCATCTCTAAACATTGTCTGGTCCAATCCCTGTTTAAAGGACAGTCATCTACAGCAGGTTGCCCATGACTGTGTCCAGTCAGGTTTTGACCGTTTCCAAGGATAGAGACTCCACAATTTTCCTAGGCAAGCTGTTCCCATATCTGACCATCCTCCCAGAAAAAATATTGTTCACAACCTGAGCACTCTCCAAAACAACTCTAACATCAGAAAGATGTTTATGAGTGCTTTCAGTTTCTTTACTCTTTACATATTTATTAAACTACCTGTGAACTGAGTTTTCTGTAGAGTTCTGAAAACAAAGCAGCATCTGCTTCCCTTCTTTGTCGCACAACTGTTAAAAAAAAAGGTAGATTAAAAATTTGAAAGAAGTGTAACAGTCACATCTTAAGATATACTTGTGGTAAATTATAAAATGCAGCCAAGAAAGCTTAATGATGCTGGACTGTTCCGCTGTATTTACTTAAAAACTTTGTCTGTTTTTATCTTACCTGCATTCCAGCCCTGAGAATTCTTGCAATGGAATTGATTCAATGTAAATACCTGCTTGTCTTAGCTCAATGAAAATATGCATTCTCTAATTAAGTGTCCTTTTAAAGTCTAGTCTGCCATTCAGTAGGTTTAGGGACTTAAGACGCAACTGAAAGCAGATATGCATTAAAAAAATGTTATAAAAACTACATGTAATTGCTCCAAAGCTAGAGTGCAATTGTTTCTATTTTAGGCAATAAAATGAAGGAAAAAAAGTAGTAATGCCATTTGCTGCAGGTCAGGCAGAACTCCAGGATCACACAACTTTTATATATTACAAAAAACAACAGTCTCAAATCAATGCCAGTTATAGAAGTTTCTTCTCAGAGGAGACACATCTTCCAACTACGATTTCTTAAAAAGCTATGTTACATCAGACAGCCATGTTAAAAGAAAACCAAGGTGATAAAAACATCTGAAGAAACTTCAGTGATACAAAAAATAACTATTAAATGTTAGAAATGTTGATTAGCATCAAATGTCACTGTTAAGTACACTTCGCCAACTAAGTCACTTCTTGTGTGGTATCTCCAAAATACACGTAAAGTTAGAAGGATATATATCCAGTCACTTGTTACATGACCACTAGCCTAAAAGCTGAAGTTGGGGAGAAGGAGTATGAGGGAGACAGTCCTCCTCAGAAAACTGGCAACAGGCCCAAAGAATATATGCTGTGCTGTCTACAAGTAGCCAAAGCATGGCAGAAAGTATATATTGTAGATTCCAGTGTTTTGGAGTTGTAGCTAGAGGAATTCTAATGGGCTTATTTGTCTATCAGCAAGTCACGGAAGCTCTGCATTAACAAAAAATACACATGGACCTTAAACCAGTTACAGCCTCTGACATCAGTTATCCTAATTCAATCTCTGAATATTCAAAGCTCAAATATGAAGCTTTAATTTCATTAGCACAATTCCAGTAATTGTTTCTGGACATGCTACTGTGCAGCAGAACCCGCTGAAAGCAGTATTTAGCTTTTCAAGAAGAATGCATCACATCCCCTTTGGATACACACAGTGCAACACTTGACTCAGAGCAGCACAGAGCACAATGGAATGGAACTGCAACATCCCTTACAAAGTCATGGTCTATGATTTTGGTTTTAAGAAGGTGGTTGCAGAGAACTTGTAGAGAAACGGAAGGCAAGTAATATCAGGTAAGTCACAAACCATTCCATCAATTCCCAGGATGCTCATTCAGCAAGTTTCACACAGGTGCTCATGAAGTTAATTGTGCCAAGGTGTAATATTCCTGAAGTGCACATTTCAAAAATATCAGTCTTCTAGTAAAAAGAACTATGAACTCAAATTCCGAGTACTGTTAAGGTGAAAGGAGTGCGGTATTAACTTTAATTTGTCTTCATAGTGGCTAAGATACAAAGCAGCAAAGAAAGTCTAAGCTGAGTATTCAGAAAAATCTGAGCTGTGAATACAGTCACTCAGGAATATTCACTAGGAAATTAATGGAATTTACATCATGAGATTTTCAGGAAGCAAGCATTAATAATAGATTAGAAGACTATCTGTGAGGCAGAGTTGTCCCCTTTTCAGAGAAATAACCTGATTAACTTTGTAAGAACTTTGTGTTTCTAAGAAAGGAACAAGATGCACTTACGTTCTTTCTTGATTTTCTCTGCTACAAGAAATTCATCACGCTCAACAGTAGGAGCAAAATTGCTTCCAATAACTCTCACTGCATACTGAAACTGTTGGGCTGCATCAGCTGAAAGAAAAAGAAAACTCAGTCAAGGAGAATGCTAAAGTTCTATTAAAACTAATTAAAAAAAGAGACATGAGATTACATTGCTATGTCTGAAAGCAGCATAAACATACCTGGCTTAAATCTGATAATGTTGTAAACACTTCTAACCAGAGGGTAGTAAAGTTCAGTTTATTCAGTTTAGCATAGTATTCATGAGGTACTTCAAACACACTCACCTGTACACACTCCACAAATAACTGCACCAAAATTTGTGAATAAGCCTTTCCTATTCTGCGCTGAGACACTTAGGTCTACCCGGTTATTAGAGAGCATTTGCACTCTTAACTGGCTCTGCCCATCCCCAGAGACAGAAATGCTGTGGGACTTTGCACAGTCACACAGTTCAGCTCACACACCACAGCAATACAGTCCCATTAGCCACTGACCTGTGGATCTTCACTCAGATATCCACAACAGTGGCTTTAATCAGTTTGCATCTTGCTTTTAGGTTTGGTTTTGTTTAAAACAGTTTGCATGGTTTCATCATGCCAGCTCAGAGATATCAGCATCACATCCCAATGCATAATGTGGACACTAACACAGAAGTCACAAGTCAATGACCTCCTTCCACTGCGTCTTCCTAATGCACGAATTCTATTTTAATCTCATTGCTGAAAAGCACTGTTTTAGTACAAGTATCTTGCTTTCTGAGAAAACTAACAAACAGTCTTGTAACACTAAGATAGGGCCAGGTCACTATTAATGCCTCTACAGCATAGTCATATTCCCATTTATTGACCTGAAAGTCAAACAATAAGCCTACAGACATGTCAAGTGCCCTTTTAAAAGGTCAGATACATTTTTATTCCTTATCTAGAAACAACTGTAATAACACAAGGAAAAAGGTACAGAAGAAAATATCCAAGTGTGTTGGTCCCATATTTGAATCTTTTTACTTCAGGAAAAAAGAACATCTAAGCAATTCTGCATATTGTCTGTTCTGTATATAACAATTATGTGTGCAAATGCATCAGCTCCTCGTGTTTTATTTAGCCAGTTGAGCAGTCAGCTTTCAGGGAAAATTGCTGAGTAATGCAGCAAAGGTTCAGCCAAGGAAAACCATGGATGCTGGTCAGGACAAATATGTACAAAAGGAACAGAAAAATGAAATCAGGTGAAGGACCACTAGAAGGAGAAATATTTTAAGTATTTATCATCTCATAAATTAACTAGCATTTACAATTGAAAAAAAATCACCAAGGAGATACTAAGAGTCAATTATTAAGTGCATTAAAATCTCCAAAAATTTATGGAAAGAAGTTTGAAATTTGAAAATCACAGCACACTAGATTGTCTTTGAATACCCTACACTCTTTTTGAATGTCCATTTTATACTGTCTTGTACTATAAATGTCACCCACTGGTCCTACTCCACCTGAATACAACTGCAGAACAGCAAGCATTAACCAATTCACACAAAGAAATACCTCACACAATCAAGAAAACAGTCTGCTCAGACAAAATCATTAACATTTAACAGTATTTGACAATACTGGCCTACAGAAGGAGCAAGAGTATTGTTCTATTGTCAGAGAAGAAAATGCCAATATCCAGACTACTGTAAGGTCACAAATCTCTATGACTTAAATGTCTCCTCTACTGTTAGACTACGCAACCTTTCAATTGCAATAACATCTTGAAAATACAAATATAAAAACTTAATCGTCCAGCTACCAATGAACCGGGTGTGAAGAGTTAAGTATGAGCAAGTATTTCTGTGTAATTCTTAAGCTTAATAAATGTCATAACAGAACTCAAGATTTCAAAAAATATTCTGCATGGTCAATTAAAGTCAAATACTGGCACTAAGTTATCCCAAACAACACATGTTCTGTTAATTCCTCAACTGAGTACTTGGCAGCAGATAGGAAAGGGGGAAACTTTTCCTGTAATGGGGCAGTTTTAAGGCAAACTTATTACCTTCTGTAACAACCTTTTATTTCAACGCCAACCATAGCAAGACTAGTTAAAGCACTGAAGCTTAGCATAGTCTTTTCCATACTGCCCTAACAAAGGATCTGAGAAAGATCTCTAGCTGAAAGACTACAATTCCACCCAAAAAATCCTGCTTTTTAAACTTGTTACACTACTGACAACATGGAAAAAGTGATTTGCTCTTTATACATTGCCAATTTGCACCAGCAAATCTTGCTCTGTAGCAGGACTGGTTTTCTATTTTAATTCAGATTTTAATGTTTTATTAATATCAAGTCCAGCTTCTCTTTTACAAACAAAATTTCCTGCTGTAGGTGTTCCTTCAGCAGATTATTTCTCATGAATCCATAAAAATAACTTCAGTGCCTAAAACGATTAAACATAATGCAGATATGTCAGTGCAATAAAAATTCACATAGCTTCTAACTAATAGGCACATTTAATTGCTTCCCTCCTCAAACAATCACCATTACGACAGCAGACGTACTTAAAATAAACAGCCACCTATCTATTTGAACATCCTTCATCAGAAAATTATTACAGCATGACTCTGTTACATAACAGGAAGCTCAATACACCTGATGCAGCTGTCTGAGAGCTGAAAGGGAGGAAACAACATTAATCGTGGCTTGATTTCCAGAGGTCCGATCAGAGCAGAGAATGCAGAGACAGCCACTTCTCCTCAGACCATATCCCTTAAGTAATACACACACAATTAGTGATACTGCTAAGCAGCCACACAGCTGAATAGAGAACTGGCACTTGTGAATCACAAGAAAAAAAATGAAAATTTAAAAACTGTCTCCTTTGAACAAAGCAACCCATCAATCCTTCAAAGATCTGTACTCCACACAGCCATTCAAACTTTCTGACACACAGTGCAGTATTAGAATTGGGCTACTTCAAAAGGCAGATAACAGCACTTTAAAGCTGAAGAAAATACAAGTATAGCACATGAAAGAAAATATACAGAAGCAACGCACAGAAAGATTCTGATCGTAAAGAAAGCAAGGAGAAATAAGACCAAAGATAAAATTTAAAGGAAAAGTTCAAGAGACAGAGATAACTAGCCAATACAGTTGCAAGAAGCCAGTATTTCAGAGGACATACTGAAATTCCGCAAGACTGTTGCTGTAAAGAAGCTTCTAACATTACCTATAATTTTAAGGAAGTGAACTGAAATTCACTTTATACTCTTACACATTTCTTTAAACAAGGTTGGTTATAGATCAATTAAGTTTCCAAAAGGGGGGCGGGGGAAGTCCTGAAAAACCTAAGTAGTAATTGAAACTGTTTTTCCAAATATTAATGTATCATTATGAGAAACCTTGTTTCCTGGAAAGAAGACAGTTGGTTATTTAAATATGTCTATAAACAATTTCTAAACTACCGGACCATGCTAAAGCAAGTGTAGCTAAACCAAACAGTAATCACTTCTTGAAAGACTTCAAAGATGAGCAAACTCTCCAGTCTGCTGTCCACCATCTCAGACAACTATTTTCTTTAAACACAAATACAAAATTAACATAAAAAATTACACTCTAAACTGCATTCAGTGCCGTAGGAGTGCCACTGACCAGTGGCAAACTGTTGGTGGTAAAAATTATTGTTGCAAACTACTCAGATACAGATGCTGCCAAAAACACATGCTGAAGAAAAAAAACCCAAACAAACTTCTTTCCTGTAACAAAGCGTTTACAAAATGCTTAATGTGCTGTTGTTGCAAAACTAAGCTGGGAAGAAAAGCTGTAAAAGTTTTCATCTTTTCACGTATACCATGAGTTCATATTATGTTTGTCAAGACAGTAATGCTGCTGTATCCTCTGTTCTACCCATACCAGACGTTCTACATTACTATGAAGTATTACCTGGGGAAAAAGGCAATTGCATTAATATGGCATATAATGATAAACCAGAAGACTAGTCTCAAATGCCATTAGCAATACTATTTTGTTCTTGATGAGAATCTGTGCGCATTGTGAGCAAAACTGCTTGTTCCTGTAGAAAACATTGGGTTTGAAATGCGCAATTTTAGGACCAGCCTGGTTATGACATGACACAGCTGCAGACTGGCAGAACCCATTGAGAGCAGCCCTGCAGAGAAGGACTAGGGAGTTCTCATGGATGAAGAGCTGGACATAAGGCAGCAATGTGTGCTTGCAGACCAGAAGGCCCAAACGCATCTTGGGCAGCATCAAAAGACGAGTGGCCAGGAGGTCAAGGGAGGTGATTCTCTCCTTTACTGTGACCTCGTGAGACCCCACCTGCAATGCTGCATCCCGCTCTGGGGTCCCCAGCACAAGAAAGACATGGACCTGCTAAGAGCAGGTCCACAGGAGACCACAAAGATGGTCAAAGGCCTGGAGCACATCTCCTGTGAAGCCAGGCTGAAAGAGCTGGGGTTGTTCAACCTGGAGAAAGCTCTGAGCAAAGACCTTATCGTGGTCTTTCAGTACTTAAAGGCAGTTATAAAAAAGAGGGAGAGCAACTTTTTACATAGGCAGATAGTAGTAAGACAAGGGGGAACAATTTTAAAATAAAAGAGACATTGAGACAACATGCTGGGAAGAAATTCTTTACAGTGAGGATGGTGAGATACTACAACATATTGCCAAGAGAAGTTGTGGATGTCCTATCTTGGAAGTGTTCAAGGCTATGTTGGATGGGTTTTGAACAACCTGGTATAGCAGAAGGTGTCCCATCCCATGGCAGCAGGGTTGGAACTAGATGACCTTTAGGGTACCTTCCAAGTAAAACCTTTCTATGATTCTATGAAGTATTCCTGAAAAAAATTAATTTTACAGCAGTCTTCTGATTTAGTCAACTATCTTAAACTTCTCTTCTGTTGATGCAACTTTTTAGTTGAAGGATTTCAAACTTATTGCTAATTAACTGTTTTTCTAATCTCCAGACCCCTCTCCTACAAAGGAAAATAAACCAACATAAGCACAAAATAAAGCCCAAGCCACACACACTCCCATATCTTTCCTTACTTAGAAGTTGTCCACAAACTTTGAAGCACAGCACAGGAAACGTAACTATTCCTTAATTCTGTTAATATGGCTGGCTCTTGTTGCACTGTTAGTAAACAGATTTATTTGAGGACTGTCCCACTGGACTATCAGCAACTCTGTGTCACAATCTTTTCAAAACTTTCCCTCACTGTGAATTTTTGCCTCTTTTGTCAACTCACATCTGCTCTGTTATTAGCATAGGTAAAACTCCCTCCATATCACCTTCTGAATGAACTCAATGCTTTTCCCCAGACATGAATTTTTAACATCTATTCCAGTAATTCAGAGATTAAATAACCAAAATCAAACAGCAATAACAAAACTGCCACTGACACTGTGGAGATTAAATCGAGGCCACAGTATGGACTTCAGGTAGCAAACTGCTCCTTGAACACTGAAATACTACTTTACTATCTAGTGCATGCACACCTCCAATAGTACTTTGGCATACAAAAATCTTTTTAGGATTCAAACTCAAACAGATTTAGCTTGAATATTTACAGCAATACCATTTGTTTCCATTGGAGGCACTAAGAGTTCTTAGAGTTTTAAGATTACCAGGAGGTTTGTGAAAGACAGATAAGAACAAGAAGTTCTTTGTCAGGAGGACTAAAATCACTGTCCAAAGAGAGGCACACAACCCTCTATAACTGCTGGAGTCCACAAACATAGGGGGAAAAAATAAAAAATATAGAAATTACTGCATAGGTAAGCAAGCTTCCTGCAAGATCAAGTGCAAGTATAAAAGTGAGGTGGATAGCCTGAAAAACACAGAAGATTGGTAATGCAAAGCCAGTACAGTAATTCTTAAGACACTGTAAGAACACGTGAAAGAGAGATCAGCAACAGCTCCAACTGCAGAGGCACAGACCCCAAACTAACCACAGTGGCTGACTGCAGACACAGAGCACCATGGAAAGCTTTAAGCCCCTCCTTGAGGACTGGCTAGAGCACAGTAACAGAGAGCTTTCAACCCGTAGTTCTAGGGAAAAAAAAGTTTAGGTAGATAATTTTAAAACAAACAAGCAAACAACTAAACGGAATTCTTCCACATAATTCAGTGGACTTCGTAATGAATTTCTCAGAGGCAGAGCTGTTTGCAAAAAAATAAAAAATCCCAGTAACTGGGCCCATGCAGCTGACTGGTTCTGGAAATAAAGCAAGCCATCTACTTAGGGGATGATCCCAAAAGGGGGAAGAGAGAGAAGATGGCTCCACCGCTGAGAGCCTGAAGTCACATTCCATCAAACCGCAAATTAACTTCAACATAAATCTTTAACAAGCAGAGAAGGTGGAAGCCTTCTAAGGCCATCATGGGCAGATGCAAAAAAAATCCTTGATGAGGGTTTATGGAAGACTTCAGGCAGGGGATTGCACATGTAGACTTGGAAGGAGAGTAATCCCACCTCAGCCTTAAGTGCACAATAAACAGAACCCTTCAGCTCCTCCTGAAGCCGTAACATCTTCACAAACATAACAACATGCAAGTGCTGAGAAGGAACAAAGGGAGAACAAAAACTCTCAAGTAGAAACTCAGGGAATGTCCAGGCAGGAACAACCAGTAAATCATCAAACCTGAATTCTTTTATTATTTACCCATTACATTTCATCCAATTACATCAGTACCTTGTACTTCACATTCACAGCAGGTACACTACACAAATGGTTTAAGATGGATGGTTTCAGCTTCTTGTTTTGAATTTTTAGTAGAAATTTCTCTAGTGAATTTAAAGATCTCTTAAGTGTCTAACACTTTTGCCCCTAAACTCCGTAGAAGTAATTGAACATCATAAATTACTTTCCAAAGACTACACTGATAGTACTCGTAAAGTATGCCTTAAAAAAGAGAATGCATATATACAAAGCAGCCTAACTTCACAGTACACAAGGAGTAGAGAAGCTGTACACAAACCACTAACCACACACTAGTGCCTTACTTCAAACTTATCCTGTGCTGAAAGGAACAAGAATTACAAGCCTGAAAAACAGCAAGACGCTAAATAACTTGTCCAGTGGGTTCCTTACCACCTACAGATATACATATTTTCCTCAACACAGAGGATGCTAGTGCTAACAAAATTCCTTTATTGTCTTTATGTATTCCTTGGACATAGATATCGGGGGGTGGGGGGAAAAAACCACCACACACACCTTTCATGACTGAGACTTTCACAGAATTTTTGATTTATCAGTCTGTATGCACCTGAAATCTATAGCTGAGCTAACACATGTACTACAGCCGACTGCTTCAAGGGAAATGCTGTCTCAGAAGGGTGAGGTTTCAGTGCTAGCATCCCTCATAACACAGGAATAAAGAGCAGGGTAAGAATGGGCTTCCCATCTGTCACATGCATAAAAACATGGCTGATAAATGTGGCAGACAACCTACAGGTTTTTTTTAATCTGTCACTTCAAAGAAGTCCTCATCTAACCCTCAAGTGGGCAGACAAGCAGGCTACAGGTTGCACGCAGAAACTTACTGTGATTTTGGCCAAAATTTCCACTTTCATTAGTCAAACACAGAAGAGATTTTAGTTACATTTTCAGAATCCCGACACACAGGAACAAGTTCAGCATTTAGTTAAAAAAACAACAAAACCCAGTTCTCTTGCATGTTTTTGCACATACTGCTTATAAATGAAATTATTATTCCAGTCAGAAGATACAGAGATGTATCAAAACTATGACTTCAAAAATAGCTGGATCCTAAGTTGCTAGAAGTGAGCCACCTCACGTCAATACTCATATTTCTGTTGATAAACAGAGGTTTCCATTTCTGTTCTCATGCTCTGTTTAACTTTTCTAAGTATCACAAACCTAGATAACACTAAGAAACAAGCTTAGATTGAGTTTAGATTGCACTCCAAATCCAAGAAAAAAGAGTCATGAAGAAAACAGGACTAGGCAATATAGAAATAATGTCCTCAAAAAGGCATCCACTATTCCAATAAAGCAAGACAATCTATTTTCCAATTTTTAAATTTATTTTTGGAAATAGAACTAGCAACTAGCACAATAATTTGAGATTTCTGGTAGCAAATGTTTGAAGTACTCTTAAACAAGAACACATACCAATTGTATCAGAAAAAGGTTTCCAAAGAACGTTAAAGGAAAGAAACAGCTTTAAAAACAGAGCTGTAAGAGCACTTTAGAATTGTAGGCTGATGCGAAGCACCCTTTAAAATACAGTTAAAACACTTGCTAAAAGAAACATGTGGTTACAGAAGAACACAAGAGGGATTAAACAGTTTAGAAACTACTGCTGGTTTGGAGGAGATAGAGGAAGAGTAGAAACTTGCCACATCCTGATAAAATCTTACAACAGGCACTCCTGTCACAGAAAAGCTACAGATTCTGGGAAAAAAAATAAATTTATTGCCTTACAGAAGTCTTAAAAATGCAATGGAGAAGGAAAATATTTTGAAAAAAAACCCACAGCAATCAACAGCTGTTGACCATAGAATTATTTAGGTTGAAAAAGACCCTTAACATCTTAGAATTATATGAAGTGTTTTCTATGAAAGAGTCCCTATTCAACAGTTCAGTGAAGACAAAGATTTCAACTTCCTACCAATTTTACCAAGGTTCTCGGACGAATCACAAAACGGTTTGGGCTGGACAGGACCTTCAAAGACCATCTAATCCACTTCCCCTGACATGAGCAGGGACATCTTCCACTAGATCATGTTGCTCAAAGCCCCAGACAATCTGGTCTTGAAGACTTCCAGGGATGGGGCCTTCACAACTCCTCTGGGCAGCCTGTTCCAGTGCCTCACAACCCTGACTGTAAAAACTTTCTTCCTTGTCTCCAGTCCAAACATACTCTATAACTAGTTAAAGCCATCACTCCTTGTTCTGTCACTTTAGGCCTTGGGAAAAACTGTCTTTCTTATAAGCCCTCTCTAAACACTGAACAGCCGTAACAAGATCTCTGAGCAGAGCCTTCTCCAGGCTCAACAACCCCAACTCTCTCAGACTTGTTTTGCAGGAGAGGCGCTCCATCCCTCTCAGCATTTTCATGGCCCTCCTCTAGACCTGCTATAACACACCCACGTCTTTTTAGTACTGGGGAGAACAGAGCTGAACACAGTACTGCAGATGGGGTCTCACAAAAGCAGAGCAGCAAGGGGACAATCACCTCTCTCTACCTGCTGTCCATGCTTTTTTTAAGGAGCTCAGGATATGGTTGACTTTCTGGAATGCACACTGCTGCCCCATATCCAATTTTTCATCCACTCCCAAGTCCTTCTCTGCAGGGCTGCCCTCAATCCACACATCTCCCACTCTCTACAGATACTGGGGATTGCCCAGACCCAGGTGCAGAACCTTGAGGTTCACATGGGCCTGCTCCTCAAGCCTGTCAAGGTCCCTCTGCATGGCACTCCCTTCCCTCCAGCACATCAGCTGCACTGCTCAGCTTGGTGTCATCTGCAAGTCTTCCAACGGCACACTCAAGCCCACTGTCTATGTTATTTATAAACATATTGATCATCATCAATCCCAGTACAGACCTCTGAGGGATACCACTTGCTAGTGATCTTCATTTTGACATTGAGACAGTGACTACAGCTCTTTGGATGTGGCCATGGTGCCAGTTTCAGTTCCTTATTCACCAAATAGTTCATCCATTAAACCCATATCTCTCCAACTGAGAGACAAAGATGGAGTATGAGACCACGACATGCTGTCTGTAATAGATGGAAATAAAGTCTGAGAGACAGACAACATGTATATCTGTACCTTGTTATTCACTTTCTAGATTTCTAAGATAGCACTAATTCACATGTAGGCCACATTTTAGTAATTTTTTACAATAGGTAAATACTCAAAAGTTTTAGTTACTGCCCTGGAAATATCTAAAGGGACTTGTCAGAAGAGAAGGGCAAGGAGAGAGAAAAGAACACATAAAAGACTTGACAGCATTTACTAATAAGGGAGAAACTCATCTCTCATATGAGAAAACAGATGCAATAAGAGCTTTTGCATGAGTTTCTCTAGTGAGCTATGCTTACAAACAGAACTACTTAAAAAGGAGACTCGGCAGATGCACGCCTTCCTTTCCACCCCTCCAACTGCTTACTAAAAACAGTCTTTGCCTTGACTGCAAGGGAGAAACTTACGCAAACAGACGAGATTCATTCCCCTGCTGGAGACTCACAGCAGCATCAAGACACCGAGGACCTGTAGCGGACCTAGCGCACGTCAATGGCTCCACGCGCGCAGGCACCGGCGGGAAGCGGAGGTTCCTCAACGCGTACACGAGCCCCCTTTCGCCCAAACACCCCGGCACCGGTGCCCCGCTCCCCGAAGAGAAAAGCGCCTCCAAGAGCCGGCCAAACGCTGCGGGGGAGCCGGAGGAGGAGGGCACGAAGCCGCCTCAAGCCGCCTCCCGCCGCAAGGCTACGGCTCGCGGGGCCGCTGCCATGCCCGGCCGGCACCTCAGCATCGCCCGGGCTGCCACCCTCCCCGGGCCGGGAGGCCGCCGACGGTCCCGGCAAAGGGGGAAAGGGGGCCGGCACCTCTTCAGCCCTGCGGGGGCAGCCCCCGCGGGCCCCAAGCGCTGCTGCCGGGGGAATGGCGGGGGGGACGCCGTTACCTTCGCTCTTGCCCAGGATGCGGCAGCAGAGGCTCTGCAGCAGAACGTTGGGGGATTTTTGGTCCGGAGTCGCCATCGCCGCACGGGAGGCAGGAGGTGGCACGGGGGCCGGGAGAGGGTAACAGAGCCGGAGCACGGCGGGATGGCGGAGGGAAGGAGGGAGGCGAGGACTCGCCGCCCAGTCAGCGGCGCAGGTACCCGGCAACACCTCCCGCTCCCGTCGCCGCCTACGGCGCCATTTTAACGGGACCCGCCGAAAGCCGCAGCAGCGGCCGCACACCCACAATGCCCCGCGCGGCGGTTCCGGGGCAGGCGCGGCTGTGTGCGCGCGCGCGGGCAGGGCCCGGGGCGGGAGCGCCCCGCGAGCCCGAGCTGTGAGCGGGACCTGCCCCGTCCGCCGCGCCTCTCCGGGCTTGGAAAACGCCTCTCACCTACCCCTCAAAACCTCTGAAGTCACGTTGCATCAAAGCACACATTCACTTCCACACAGATCTTCTAACGAGTGCAGGAGATGGAGGCCTTCTCAGGCCATCACGGGCAGGAGCGAAAAAGTCCTTGATAGAGGATTTACGGAGGACTTCAGGCGTGGGATTGCAGAATGTACACACGGATGCAGAGCAATCCTGTTGCCAAAATAGGTTCTTTCACCCGGTGTGCAAGAGGCCAATCTACACACAGTCGAGGTATTTGATTTATTTACAGTTCTGCACTGAAAGGGGTGCTGGGTAGCAGATCCATAAAGTCAGCACTCCAGCTATCAAAACTTTTTACTATTTCTACATTTTAGCGAACAAAGGAATTAGAGTTTATTGGCTACAAGTTACGTAGTTCTCTTCTTAATTAGTAGTCTATGTTCTGTTAATGATTCCCTTGCTTCTCATTCTAATTAGTCCACATTCTCAGTCTTCCTCCTCTTTTGAGTCGGTGGGTTCCTTGCGTTGGTGGCCGTGAGTCGGTGGTCACAATCTCCTCCTGCCGGAATTGCCTTGTACCCAGTCGGAGCTGATTTCAGCACAGTTGCTGCGTTGGCTTTATTAGTTTCTTCTTTATCTTGGCAGTTCTGCCAGATGTCCTTGTGGCCTTAAATTCTGTATTCTTTGTGTCCACCATCAGTGGTACGTCCTTCTTCCCAAGCTTTGTGAACCTCCCCCAGGTCTGAGATCACTGAGCCCTAAACCTTAACAAGGCAATTCTTCCAACTACTATTTTGTCTTTCTAACACCTGGACATCGCTTACAGCTTCTTAGCTGCTCTCTGTTTCACAGATTAAATCTCCTTTTTTTGTTGTTGTTTAGGCTTGAAAGTATACAAAGATCAAACATCAGAGAACACACTTTCTTCAGAAAATATTACATATTCCACATTTTGAAACATTGTTTCAAAATGCTTCCTCACAAACATACCAACAGACAAGAGCTCAGAAGGAACACAGCCAGGGAGAACAAAAATTCTGAAGTACAAAATGAGGGAATGTACAGGCATGAACAACCATTAGATTGTTGAAACCCAACTCTTTTCTATTATTTACCCATTAAATTTCTCCCAATTACATCACTACCTTGTATTTTACATTTACAGCAGGCTAACTACACAAATGGTTTAAGATATTTTCATCTTCTTGTTAGGAATTTTTACTAGAAATTTCCCTACTAAATTTAAAGATCTCTTAGAAATCTAAGGTTTTTGACCCCAAAGTCTGTAGAAGTAATTGAACACTGTGAATTACTTATGGGGAGATCAGGTTCACTTATTCCCCCTCAGAGAAGAACAAGCCGTGGGGCGGCTGCACTTCCTGTGCTTCCTGTGATTTGCTGCCTTGGGGATCAAGGCACATTAGTGGCTTTTCCACACAGAGTAATTACGAATCAGGGCGGGTCTGGAAAAATGTGTGAGGATTCTGGACACACGTCTCCATGCCCTGCTGTGCAGCTGGATGTCCCCAGTCCCGGCAGAAAGCCTGCGTTCCAGCCACCGGGCAGCGTGGGGACCAGGGACAGCACGCTCATGGCTCGTCTGCGCTGCTCCCTGAGACCTGCTCCTCAGGCTTGTCACCCCTAGCTAGTGATGCCCGAAAGATAGGCTGGAAATAAATCCCCATAGACCGATGTCTATAGAGCAGGTATTTGTTTATTGCAGCGCTGGTGGTGAGGGGGATATCTCCTCCTAACTCACCCACCCTTGTCAAGTGCAGTGCTATATTTATACAGTAAAATTTCGCTAAAGTTGCTATGTCATTACAGCATCATCACATACGCGCCGGAACTAATTTACATAGCATGATCTCATGGGTATTAGATAATTCTNAGACACTGACATTACAAGATGTCTGAACTTCTGTCTCTTCAGTAAACTCATGCTGTGTCCAGCCCAACATACATACTTAGGAAATAATTATTCCCTTGTGCTGCTGAAGTCCTACATAACCCATAAGAGGTGATTTGAAATGCTGCAGCAACAGCCAGGTGAGCTTGGTGCACTGCTGGCTGTGAATAAATTCATTCCTGCATGCAACACGTGGCTTTCTGACAGCCCTTGTTGGCTTCATTGTTGCTGTGCAGATACAATTTTGTGTGGATGCTTTCTGTGGGCACGTACATGTGGCCTTTCATTATGGGAACATTACAGATATAAACATCAGCTTGTTGCTAGCATTACTGCTAGAAACAAATCACAGTGGCAAGCCAAGAACTGGAACACATTGAGGATGTATGGGGGTTTGTTGCTTGGAATATTCTAGTAGAAACGTTGATAGTCTCATCACTCACACCTATAACTCTTCAGTTTGTTCAGTGATACATTCTTTAGATTCTTTTGAGAAGTAAGATAGGACCCAAAACTAATAAAGTTACCAGAACTTTATCCCATGTAAATAAGGGTTGTAAGCCTCATTTCCAGTAATTCTGAAGTAAAGATTTCAAAGATGGTGTGACTTTTTTTTTTGTACTGAGCAGCAGAAGAATCTCTGTTCCATTTTCTGCCCGAAGCAAACACAGTTGTGCTGCAAAGAGCTGGTGACTCACCACTGCTGCTAGTCACTTCAGATTTAGGTTCCACCATGGAAGGTGTTAATCTGGCAAGTAGCAAATATGGTTGCTCACGTGAGGCAAAAAAATAACTTTGGCAATTATATCTGGAAGTGGTGTTCCTTTGCAAAACTTTTACATTCCAAGGGAATCCAGTCACTCACAAATATCCTGTTACTGCTTTTAAGTGGATATTACTAATTCTTTCTGGTCACACTAGTCATTTTAACTGAGGCAGTTGTGCCACTGGTCTGAAATCAGAACACATTACGGAGCAGCACAATGAGAACATGCCATTGGAATGGGCTCACTCAGGGCTCCTGCAAGCAGCAGTACAAATACAAACCTAAGCTTTTCAGCTTCAGTGCAACCACATCCTTTGTTATGCTTCTGAAATAGTGTGATAGCCAGCCATTCTGTTACATTACTGAGAATGTATTCTCTCATTTCTAGCCTCTTTTTCCTAAGGAAATGAGGCTTAATGGAGTTATTCTGTAGGGCAGTGCCTCCTTGTAACTGCTGGATCTCATCACGAATTTTAAACAAATTTAGCAGAGGGATAGAGTTCTTAAGGATATTAATAAAATTTAATGGAATTCAGCGGCTGAGAGTACTAAGTCAGTGCCCCCTTGAAAAGAAAGGTAAGGAGAATTCACTTCTCCCTACTGTGTTTGCCCTTAGCAAAGCAGCTGATTGGTGTGCACACCCTGGACTGGTAGACACATATCCTAGCTCCGAGCCACCTACAGTACCAGCTCTTCTTGCCCAGCCTGATGGATGGATGATTTAACAGAGAACTCTGGAAATAATGTGGAAAGTAGTCAGAAAGAGACAAGAGGGATGGGAAATAGAGGGAAACTAAGCTTCATTAGTGTCACTCCTCACAGATCTGCTTGATTTTTTCTTAATGGAGAGAATGAATCCTGCAATCCTGCTTAGAAATGCTAATTCTGATAAAGCAGGTTTCTAGCCCGTGCAGTTTATTGTGGTTTTACCAACTCCAGTACAGCTATGAGTTTTTAAATCAGCTTAAAAATCTCATTAAAAATGAGAAAGAAAAAATATAAACTATTTTCTTACTGTATAACCATAAGCTTGGTTCACCCTGCTGCTTGGTCTATCAGCATTGGACAATTAAAAAAAGTAATTGCTGCTCAGATTTTTCACAGTACAGAAAGTTCATCAGTTAGCAGAGTTAAATGTAGGCTTTTAAAATTATGGCAGTGTCTTACAAGAAAATCAGCTTCTCTTTAGAAGGTTAAATGGGACTTGTGATTCAGATCTGCTACATAAAGATCATGTTTCTGATAGTAAATAGTTCTATAACAAAAGAACATGCAATGAGATCCAGCAGGAGGTGGAAGCTGAAGCTTGCCAAAATAAGGCTAGAAACACATGTTTTAAATCAAAGTTATTAATTAAATCAAAGTTTTAATTCAATAAGCATATTCACTCACTGGACAGACATGTTTAAAAGCATGGCACTTTCTCCATGTCTGAAACATTTTAAATCAGCCTTCTGGTACAGGCCTAGTGACCAGATATGAAGTGGCACAGGAGCTACTGAGTTGTGTTTACGTTCTGCACAAGATCAGTCTGGAGGGTATCATAGTCCCTTTTAGTCTTAAATTGTCTAAATCTAATCAATAGCACTATGAAAAAGATCTTATCCTTACAAAAAACCTAAGGATTAATTGTACTGGTTTTGTGAACTCTTCTTTGGTTATGTCTACAGGGCACAATACCTTAGATAACTCTAGCTGTTCATGAGGCACATCAAAAGCAGTAGGAAATCATGCTAGCACCTCCAGCGTTTCACTGTGCTGGGCAGACTGTTTTTATGTGTCCTGTAGCCAATGTTAAGAATTACAGTGGCTGGAAATAGGGATGGATACTGTCTGTGCCTTAGTTAGCATATGGCACCCCTGGAAGTACAGCAGCTGGGCCTCTTCTGGCTCCAGCACCATGTGGCTTCTGTCCCTAAGCGTATATTTTCCACATAGGCAACCTCATAATGGCCTAGAGCCCTGCTATGCTGAGTCTGCAGCATTAAAAGGTTATTAAACTGATCTAATTTTTGAGAGGGCATATGTTTTGGGATGATGTTCTGTGACTCGGTTTTAGATAGATGTCCCTGTGCACAAATGGGGCTCAGATAAAGAGAGAGTTTGATCCAGTTTAACCCTCCTGCTCGTGTTAGTTCTGCATTGCAGCCTATTTGTTGTGACTTTCATAATATTACTACCACCTCTCCATTTTAAAACTCTTCACTTCAGCTGTTCCTCTGTTGACTGAGGAACCTAAAGTACATTCCATAATACCATATACTTACAGAAAGCCTACTGAATTGGTGTTAGTATATCAAAAAAGAAACCTGTGTTTCCCAATACTTAAAGAGATGCCAGAAACTATGATTTCAGCTATATAAGAGCAAAACTAAGGACATTTTCATTTTTTTATTTGGGATTTTTATTCAACATATACAATAAAATAACAGTTTTAGATCACAGAGTCACAGAATGGGTCAGGGTGGAAGGGTCCATAGCAGGTCATCTGACCCAATCTCCCTGCTCAAGCAGGGCCATCCCAGAGCACTTGGCACAGGACTGTGTGCAGACAGGTCTTGAATCTCCAGTGAGGGAAACTCCACAACTTCTCTGGGTAACCTGTTCCAGTGCATGGTCGCCCACCCGGTAAAGAAGTTCCTCATGTTCAGGTTGAACTTTCTGTGCATCAGTTTCTACCTGTTGCCTCTTGTCCCATTGCTTGGCACCGCTGAGCAGAGCCTGGCTCCATCCTTTTGACACCCTGCTTCAGATACTGGTAGACATTGAGGTGGTCCCTTCTCAGTTGTTTCTTCTTGAGGCTGAACAGGCCCAGCTCCCTCAGCCTTTCCTCATCAGAGAGATGCTCCAGTCCCTTAACCATCTCTGTAGCCCTCCACTGGACCTGCTCCAGAAGCTCCATGTCTCTCTAGTTTTGAGGAGCCCAGAAGTGGACATAGCACTCCAGATGTGCCTCACTAGGGCTGAGTAGAGGGGCAGGATCTAGATGAATAACATTAACTATCTAGATGAATAATACTAGTTATCCTATAAGCTGGAAGTAGTACTGATATTTTGCTTCTCAGGACAGTTGTCTTTCTTCTGCTGGTGCCTTGGCTATCTGAGAAGTTTCCAGTACTCTTTAGTCATAAACAGAATTGCTTTCCAACAGAAAGACACACAGACAAATGCACATTGAAGCCCACTCCACATTAAATGCTATTGATCACACAGGGGTGGACACCATTATACATCTTTCTAAAGAACAGCATAGCTGCAGCCAGCAAACAGTTTCCAACAAGCTCAGTAAAACTATATGACATTTTCTTAGTTCCTGTGCTGTCCGTCGTATCAGTCATATTACATACATGGAGTTTCAGTAAAAAAATCACATCAAATCATCTTCTGCCAGCAAGTGATTCAATGAAAATATTTTGCAAGAACACTTCTGTTTTGTCAAAACTCCCTAAAATACTGTCAAAATATTTTTGAAAGTTAAAGCAACTTTGTGACAATTATTTAATTTTACAAAGCAGAGCAATAATTTTGGAAGGGAGCCTTGAATGAAGCCCTGTAATAAAACTGAGTTAATATTTCTAAATGTGTATGTTTCCTTTCGAACAGAACATCAGCTTTTCAGTAGGAGTTTTGACCATATCTGGCTTCAGTATTTTAGAGCAAAGACTTTTGGTCTTTATAGGCCCTAGACAAAGGTGTGTGTGGGGAAACTATCAAAATAAGTCACTGAATAAAAAAATAGCGTGTAGCAAACCAATCAAAAAAATGTGCTAATATATTCGTAAGGAAATTATTTCTATAAATGTGATAATATCACTAGGCAAACATAACTCCTTAAATACAGCATAAGTCAATAATAAAGTTCTACAAAGCATTGCAATACTGTACAAGCAGGAATGACAAAATAATTGGAGTTTTCTGACTGGGTTTTTTTTGTGGCATTGTTTTATCTGATTTCACTATAAAGCAATAAAGTCAGGGTTGGGGTTTTTACAGTATTACTTTATTTTAAGAACTTTACTTTGCTTACTCATTTCCTGAGGAACATATTTCTCATTCCAGTAGCAACTCTCATATCTATGTGAGCTGAAAGCCTCAAGGTCAAGGTTTGGGTTTTTCCTTACATCATGGGGAAGAAGAGACAGCAACCAGTTGGCAAAGGAGGAACCAATTCCCCCCATGCTTTTGTTTTAAATGTCAAAAATATCCATGAACTGACAAGCAAATGCCATCTTGTGATTGTACTTGAGCTAGCTGTATTTAGGCAGTTTTCTGACAGTGTACTCTTTAAGGGGTCAGTCTGAAGATTTCACTCTGTAATGCTTTTTAGAGTGTTTATTGATTTTTCTGCTCTCCTCTCAGTGTTTGGAGAGTTTATCCTAGTGCTCATTTTTTCCTTTCCAGTGAACTAGTCAACAAAATGATGTACTAGCTGTGTCCCTAGCTGTGTTAAATGTATAGGGTAAATAGTTTAAAAATAGAAGGAAAACTTTTAATTTTCTTTCCTGCAGATTTTGAGTTTTGCAATTAGTCACTTTGTAGCAATGTGTACCATACTTCCACACAAAAATGACTGTCAAGGTAACAATATCCCCTGCAGAATGCATCTTGAGCTTCATCTTCCTACAAATACTGGAAGAAAAATTGCTATTCACTTTAGTGAACTCTTTGTATTTATGGAGCTGATTATCTGTCTCCTCAAGTCCACTTCATACCAGCCTGAGCTTTTTCCATTACAGTTCTTGAAGATTACTGACTTCATTCACACTGTTAGGAGGAGTCTGTGTATATTACTATATATTTGTAAGGAAAAACAAACTTCAATACATAGCCTTCTTAAGAAAATAAGAACAATTCCTAGTGTTCCTGTCTGCCACATTCTAGCCTGATGGTTATTATCCCATGTATCCACATTAGTGAATATGGTATTTTTCTCTGTTTCCTGCATGAAACTATTGAATCATTTTTCTATGCCTGGTTAAAAAACTACTATATTTGATTAGATTAAGAGGTGCAATAAGTAGGTCTAACCAAGTGACTTTTAAGGCTTGAGATTATAAAGGCATGTAGGAATACATGCCCCTATGGCTGTTAAAGCGTTGGTGGGTTTTAGGCTTGTAAATGTCTGTGAATCCAAGTCTACGTTACCTGCTCCCAGATGCTCAGATTAGAGGAAGCTGTAGAATTTCCAAGAGCAGCTTATTATTACCACTGTTGAACTGCTTGCAGTAGAGGGACAGAAGGAGCAGAACTGGAACTGCAAAGATTTGCCAATTTCTAAGTGTGTGCTTTAGCAGGGGAACCACATTTGGTTCCTACATGCAGGAGCGTTTCCTTGTCCTGAGACAGGGTAGTTTTTCTGTAGGTAACTTCTTACGTGTTACACTGTTCAAAGATTTCTTGAATACAATATCTGGTGGATTAGAAACTAATCTCAACACTTCCTCCCTCCTGAAGATCTGTAGCAGTTAAAAGCATATTCTAGGAGAATCAGGCTCCCAGAGACAGATATAAATAAGCACAAGTGATACAATCAGGTAGTAACTGGAGCCTTTGAGAATGAGGTTTGTTGACTCTATTTCTTGGGTTTCCTCTGTGTGATTAGATCAGCTCTAAACTGAAAGCCTGTGTAGCCATATCCTGTGTTTCCATTTATAATGTCAGATAACACCTTCCATCTCAGGATGTCTGTCCCTGCAGATATATTTTTAGTATTCTCTGAGGCAGAAAAGGGTTATAATCCCCATTTTATACAGAATAAAATATGGAAATGTAGACAGGCAGAGATGAAGCATTTTGCCCAAGGTTATAAAGAAAAAACCTGCCCGGTTCAGGAATGTAACTCAGATATTCTCTTTTTCTTATACTTTAAGCACGGAACCATTGTTCTTTCCTACTTAGAATGCTCTCAGTGTTTTTAAATGCTGCAATTATCCTTTGACTGCTTTCTATTTAAAGATGGGGCATATACTCAGCACTTCTCTAGAAGGCACAACAGCAGCATGTATTTGTTAAGAACAGTTTGTTCAGGTTTTTCAAACCTCCTGAAGAAAGAAGTCATTATTATCTTTCTAGGACAAATATGGAGTTAAAAGCCAGAAAACCCTCTCATCCTCAGTATAAGAAAAGATAGTGAACACTATATTACAGATTATTTAGAAAGAATAGTTCTTTTCATGAAGATTGGAATTCACTGGATTATGATTACAGTTACCACTCTTTCTTTGTCAGGGAGAGAGTATCAGAAACAGTGTGGCCAGTAGGACCAGGGAAGTCCTTCTTCCCCTGTACTTGGCACTGGTGAGGCTGCACCTTGAGTACTGTGTCCAGTTCTGGGCCCCTCAGTTCAGGAAGGATGTTGAGATGCTTGAATGTGTCCAAAGGAGGGTGACAAGGGTGGTGAAGGGCTTGGAACACAAGCCCTATGAGGAACAACTGAGGGAGCTGGGGTTGTTTAGCCTGAAGAAAAGAAGACTCAGAGGTGATCTTATCACTCTCTACTACTCCCTGAATGGTGGTTGTAGTCAGGTGGGGGTTGGTCTCTTTTTCCAGGCAACAACTGACAGAGCAAGAGGACACAGTCTCAAGCTGTGCCAAGGGAAAGTTAGGTTGGATGTTAGGAAAAAGTTTTTTACTGAAAGAGTGATAAAGTGCTGGAATCGTCTGCCCGGGGAGGTGATGGAGTCACCATCCCCAGATGTGTTTTAAAAAAGACTGGATGTGGCACTCAGTGCCGTGGTTTAGTTGAGGTGGTGTTAGGGCATGGGTTGGACTCAGTGATCTTGAAGGTCTCTTCCAACCCAGTGATTCTGTGTGTGATTCTGTGTATAATAACAGTGGCATAATCTTTGTGTAAAATTCTTCTAATAATCTTGTTTTGTTATGTCTTTTCTCCAAAATGAGTTGCTGGCAATCTGAAGAAATGAAATTTTCCTTCCATTGTTTCTGATTTCTTACAGAACTGCGTGGTGAGGATTATTGTCCTGCTTTATAGGGACACTATGAGACAACTAAATATGTGATCAAATAAGCAAACAAAGCAGAGTCCAGTCCAGGAAACTCTGCAGGTTCATTTCATTTCCCAGTCACTTCGTCTGCTGGACAGAAACACAACACAAACCAGACAGAGCTGTTTATCAAACCATTAAGATGGAAAACATCACACTGAGTCATTCCAACACAGTCTGCTTCACTGAATAGAGAAAGAATTTCAGCAACAAACCTTATACAAGCTAATACTTGAAAAATCAGCATTAGATGAAAATCATATGTTTTCCTCAATTGTCTATTATAATATGAGGCATCTAAATTCAGTTATGAGTACCTTAGTATTCCAGATGCCTAGTTATATTTGCCTAAGAGAAAAGTAGTCATGTTTATTGTGGGAGGACTTCACAATATCTGAATCTATTGGGAAAAATAGAAAGTCTGTGACTGTGTAATTATAGACTACTGCATGTGTGAGGCAGGAGTACTGCCACACATTCAACCTCAGTTCAGGGGCCTCAATTTCCATTTGCTCTTACTGTGTGAGGCCCTATGTTACGGGAAGCTATAGCCATTCTTTAACAAAGTCAATACAACACCACCACTGCATTTATCTAGCTCATGCTTAGTACCTGTGTTGCACAGGTGTTGATTCTTTAAAAGGTGAGGTAAATAGGAAAAAATACCTGTTTCCTCCTGATGTACCCCAGTATTACAGCCTTAGTGTAATACTGCAGCCTATCCATCAGCATCCTATGATGTGCTGCAGCCTATCCATCAGCATTTGCTGCAGCGCAATTGTAGAGCCTACTGCTGGCAGACCAGGGAGTGATGTTTACTTGGGGGTGCAGCATTGCTCACAGGTGGCCCCCACATGTTGCCCACCTGTACATGGAAAAAGGGGCATAAGGAGGAAGCTACTGCGTGCCCAGGGGTTGTTGCAGTATGGGGTTGGGAAACGTGGAGGCTTATGCTTGTCAGAAGTGACTCTGGGTGTTGTATGTCAATGTAGTTCTAATTCCAGATGACAGACTCCACATATCTTCATGTAAAATTAATGTAATAAGGGAACTATCTATGTTAATAAGTACCGGCTCAGCTAATATATTGTGTGCATCTGGTAAACATAAATTTTCTCTCATTTTAATCCCCTATTCCATTTTAAGGATAAATTACTTATTGTTTGGAAGTGGGCAAAATTGTCTAGAGAAAGTTAAGATTTTTACAACTCTCAGCTGAAAATGATGGAAAGAGCGAATAATCAGCAAACTCTGGATTTCTGATAAAACCAAATTGGTCTTCTACAATGTAATTTAATTTAAAAAATGAGGTCATTTGGCTGCATAGTAAGAACAGGTTGTAGACTGTTGGGAGAGATCTCTCCCGGTGAGTTTTCCAGGTTATATTTCTATCTGCGTTTGCTTCAGAAGATGCAGCTGAACAACTGCAACCTGAGAACACAAGAGTACCACAGCAGAAATGAGACAAGTAAAACACAGATGCTGAGACACGACATTTAGTAAAACAAGCACCAGAATCTGAATCTAATATTCTGCTGCTATGAAGAGCAGAACAGCACTAAAACAAGTCAGAGCTCAAGTTTGATGTCACAGAGTCCTTCTCTCTGCTTGACACGGCATCATATTGGTAAGCTGTGTTATAAACCTGCTACTGCTGCTAGGCAGCATGAAACAGTAAAGCTGGTAGTGTTGCTATTAGTTTTGTTATAAGGAGAACGGCATACGAGCTTGAAAGAAGGTTTATTTGGAACATCCAACTGAAGTCATCCGTCTGGTGGCCGTTCTTTTGGGTCTTCAAAAGACTTAAACGCAAAAGATCAGAACACTTTGTAAAAAAGAGCGTTTGCAATCCATCCCCATGCCCGGAGCTGACGGCAGGTGTCACTGCAGAAGGCACAGAAAATGCAGTCGCTGTTCCAAAGCCGCGCTCGCTCCAGCGTCCTGTGAGTGCCCCGCCGGGCTCGGCTGCGACAGCCTGGCCATAGGCTAGGTGGCTCTGCCCTGCGGCGGCCGTCATCAGCTACCTTATCAACTAACTGCCGTGATAACTGCATATCAGAAACGAAGAGAAGTGAACGTACCCCCTAGTTAATAACGGGCCTGTATGGTATTCTTATTTGAATGCAGACTGCAGCTCTCACTTGGGAGAAGAGGGCTGTTCAGTTCTGCCTTGCTGCCCCAGAATGCATTAACTGTTCAACACATATTCCTGGTTTCTGCCCGCTATCTGAGACTGCTGTTGTTTGTGCACACTCTAGAGACAGTCCAGACTTGCCAGGAAACCAAACTAACTTCCCTATGCACACCTCAGGGCATGGGCTCTTCCCAAAGCTTTTCCACTTCTGCTCAGGCAAATGCCACAGCAGCAGTTCAGTTATGCAGGTTCACACTTAATCATCTCAGCTGTTAAAAAAACCCGTGTGGTGCAGCAGACAGATGCCTTTCTTTCCTTACTGCTATTGTTCATCTGAGGGGGGAATACATGTTATCCCCTCACGACAGGCTCAGAAGCTAAGTCCTATTCTTACAGTCAGTGAAGCTAGCCAGACAGAACAGACTGAGGTCCAGGGAAAGTTAAGTGAGAGTGCTTCGAAGGTTGGAAAGGAGTATATTGGAAGGGGGAAAGATCTTCCACCTGTACAGCTTGCTCAGGGTTCTGCATTACCCGATCCCACCAGCCAAATCGCGGCTTTTAAGGCAAAAGACAGATTTTGTGGTGATCACTAAACAACACACCACCACCTGGGATAAGTGATATATGAACATACTAAAGCAGATCATTATACAAAGTGTACTACTCTCAGTGTCTCTGTAAATGTGATCTCAGAGATCACATGAGGTATAGCTTCTAAGATCTAAAACAGCTAGGATCTAGTTTTTGTACTGTTAATGCCCCTCCACACTATCACCTTCCAGAGAAACAGGAGGTGGTGGTATCCCTCTTCACATCTTCCCATCCAAAACTTCCCCAGCCTTCTGAGCAAAATCACCAACTTATGAAATACCAGATTGAATGCTTCATAAGTTCACATGAGAATAGTAAGCTTTCTTGCACCGGAGGAGTGTGGGTTTGAGCTGTTCTGTCTCTGTGACTCCCACTCTTGGGGCTCTAGCTTCCCACATTTCTGAGGGTTTGCCTTGACAGACTGCTGTTGGACCACATGTGCTCTGCATGCCCTTGTGTTCTTCCCCCTGAAGGCATTAAATATGGAGCAGCCCCATCTGCCGTTCCGTTCTTTTGCCATGTATACTCCAGAATAACAGGACTCTGTAGCAGTGGGGGGGGAGAACAGGTTGTGAAAAGAGAACAAACACAAAAATACATTTTATAGAATTGAAATTTGTTCAGAATCCAACAAATTGTCAGGGCTGTTTCAGCAGGTATATGAGGTTTCAGCTCATGATATCAGTGCTGCTCAGGAGAGACGGTAACATTCAGAATTGAAGTAGCAAGAGGATGTTCAGCTTCAGACGCTGAAAAAGGGATTGCAGAAGTCAGATCTAACTACAGAAAACACAGAACTGTACACCTACATCTTTTTTCTTAGATGCCTAATAAAATGACTTGCTGCTTAGACTGGGTTGATCCCTTGAGTCCATCAACGTATCATGTCCTAGTCCTTTGGGGAGCTGCAGAGGAGCTACAGATAATAGATTTTATTTTTTTTTCTCCTAGATGAACAAATTCCACACGTGCATGAGAGGACATGACACTGTCAAGCATGCCAAAGGAACTAAGTCAAATCAAAAAGGCACAATGTCACCCTCGGGAGAACAAGAGGAGGTATGCAGGACACCTGCTTTCACTGCAGTGGTGCGTGAGAGCCTGAGGTTGAGACGATGACCTTCGGGACACCCTGCAAGTTCAACTGCTTACCCAGCTCTTTCCTGCAGGTGTGAAGCAGGGTTGTATGATTCATTGCATATGTTTTGTTGAAGCTGGTGATTTTTTGGTGTGTGTAGTTCACTCACAGAATGAAATGGGTCTATGAAAGTGCATCAAAGTGCATCATTGCTTTCAGATGATAAGTTCCTTCTTGTCATTTATAGCATTTTTTTTTTCCTGAAGACAAAAACCAGTAGTGTGTTTTATAGCTTTTGGGCTGTTATTCAAAAATTTCTTTCTGTCTCATGTCTTTTTGTACATAGTTCTTAGAAACATGAATAAACCTCTGGAAAAATCTTGATAATAATACATTGGAATGTAATTTGTAAGATCATAATTAAGTTAATATATTTATATTTTTACTAATGATAGAAGTGATTTTAAATAAAAAAATAGAGAATTCAGTTGTCTGCTATGACTTTCACTAATCCATAAGTATTCAAAAGTGGCCATAAATTGGAGAAGAATCATAAAGCTTAATACAAATAAAGAAATTAATACAAGTAATCTGACATAAAAATGCATTATTTATGATACACTATATTTTTCCTATTTTGAAAGTATATAATCCAGTCAAGAAGCAAAGTACATAGTTTAGATGATTAGTTACACCAGAGAATGCCTATCAAGATATAGAGTAAAAGAATACTCATGTACTGAACCTTGTTTGGTAGGGAAAACAAAACACAAATACTAAACAAGGTCTTTGATATTATAGCAAGCGGGTCAGGAGCTTCCAGAGCTCATTACAGGAATGTACTAGACAACAGCTAGCTTCATTAACTCTACAGTACAGAAAACTGACATTAATTTTGGATAGATGTTTTTCACAATTATTCACTCAACCAGATCATGCATTTTTGAAGGCACAAGCAGATTTAACTTGAACATTTCAAACAGAATTAAATGTAGATGTCACTTAAAGAGTCCTTAAAACATCTTACGTCAGTATAACTGAGATCACTTGTAGGTACAGCTGTCAGCTAAATAAAGGAAACAAAATTATTGTCAGAGTTTACTTTGTAGTTCATCAAGTTAATTTTCTCTTGACTTTGTTGTCATCTGTGCATGATTGCTGCTTCTCTTTTCCAGAATAGGACTGTTCTGTTCCAACATGTTTTGTACTCTAAGATGCCAGCGTAGAGCTTCAGTATTTGTTCCAGTAAACAGATTCCTCCAGCTCAATAACACTTTTCTCTTGGTTTGTTTGATGAGGCCGAGGTCAGGAAACAAAAGGATTTTGTTCTCCCGATACTGGATATTGCATTGCTGGAGTTGCTTTCAGCAGTCTATCATGTTCTCCTATTTCAAACTTAGATGAAATAAAAACACCCCCACTGTTGTTCACAGCCATGTTCTCCTCACTGGTATCCTACAGCACTTTTCCCCATAAAATATGTTCTTCTGCAATATCTCTTTCCAGAAGTTCAGTGTCAGTTTAATAATACATGAAATAGGATCTATCTGGTCTGTACCAGAGGCGGAACAAAGGTTGTGCACAACTCCAGACCTCGTTTGGTTTTCAGTTGCTTCCTCCCTTTTGTCTAGTGACACACATTCCACAAAGGGATACAGACACCTCAGACACCTTCTCCACCTGCAGCCCATGAAATTTTAAAGGCACTTTTAGGCTCTTTACTTCCCCTTATCACGGAAATACAAGCCCTCAGGAAAGAATTGGAACAGACAGATAGGGGGAGAAACTATTCAGCTATCTTACTATAATCTGCCCACATTCAGTGGTATCTGAACTCAGAGCTCCACAGTACGGGCCCATGCTTCCCATACAGCCCAGACCATACCATGGAGAGGCCCCAGTATGGACTTGTCATCTAACTCTCTGTGATGCCTGGTTAGCCAAACACTTTTTTTAAAATTATGTATTTGGAAGTAATTATTTTAATACCCCGAGTCTTTACCAAAAAACCTGCATGTTAGGATAGATAGAACCACACTTTCACTACAATGATGCACAAAATTAAATCTATAATAATTTTAAACAACATTTTAATGATATTTCCTATACTTAAAAGACATAGCTTAATGCTAACTGAGAAAACCTGAAAAACACAGTCAAAGGTAACACCACCAATCAAAGCATTTGTACTTTAATTTTGTAAACATTTGACAATAAAGAACCATCACAATGTAATACGTAGTTTCTCTTCACGAATACCATCTTCTTTTCCCATTACAGTTTGACAGTGGATTACTGTGCTGTCTGCTGCAAGTAATCATTTATTATATTCTTATATCAGCTGATTGCAAGCAAACCCTTCCTTAAAATTCTTGACAGGAATGGTGTCCAAAGAAGCGTCAGTAGCAATGATGTTGGCTTTAGTTCTGTGCTAAGAGAGCCGTGCAGAGTACGCGTTGCATGCACTGAGAAACAGCTACGTGCACACCAGCAGAGTTCTCAGAGGTGTGTGGCTGTTCTGTCTCCAGACAGCACAGGAGTTATCCCAGGGAGCTTCAGCAGCAACACTCCCCCTTCCCACAGGCCAAGTGCTGGTCACATCCCGAACGGTTGGTAGAGCTGAGGACTCTTGACAGCAAACTTCCTTTACATTCAACAAGCCTGCTATGTGTTTGGACAATCAGCTGTGTGTATGTTTCTGCTGCAATGTTACGTTGTTCATGATGTGATCATGACAAAACAAATTTAAATGAATAGTTACAATAATCCATTACCATTTATTTTCAGAAATTTTAGCAAACACATGTTTTTTGCATAGGCTTTTCATGACAAAACAGATTCATAATCTTATGTTCCCCTGCAGGCAAAGACTTTCTTGCTGAAAAACATCTCTGGCTTCCAATTCGAGAAGCAGGCAGAAAAGAGAGGAACATTTTAATTCCGTTTTGTAAAATACTGTGTCCTTGTCGTTAGTCTTGAGATCTGCGAGGTATTTGGGGAATATGTCCTTTCAGACATTCATCAGCTTCTCTATCACAAAATTTATGGTCTCTCTCCTTAATCTCTACAATTGAGGTATGTTAATTTTTTATATACATCAGTATATAAAAGTGTGGATTGATTAATAATTTAATTTCTCAGAAATCAAAAAGCACAACAGCAGCCTTTTTTCTTTCCCAAACCTTTCTTTTGACATGCTAACCCATACCATAAATGTCTCAGCATTCCACATCACTAGAAATGTACTTCTTCTCATGTGAATTTTCAGACTGTTGTGCCGAGTAACATAGGTGAAATGTTATTTTAAGGTCTGAAATTTTCATGTTCTGAACAGAAGTTGTGTGCATGCATGAGAAAAAGCAAAAAAGCTGACAAGTAAAAATACCATTGCAGGTAAAAGTTCAGGAAGGAATTAGTTCTTTGGATTCTCCCTGTAAAAATAGGAACACATTTTCCTGGATATCTATTATTCTATTATTTTAACTACTTGTATACACTTGTTATGTTCCATTAATAGGAAAAGTAGGCAAGAATATGGATAAAGAATTAAAAGACATTTAATTAGAGGTCATGGACAGACCAGTTTTGATGACTCAGACACAAGATGAGCAAGTTTATTTACTGCTAGGAAGAGCTTCTCATCTGATTCACATAGTCAAGAGCCATCTTTATATGAAGTCCTTGGCCATTTTCCTGGGAATGTACAACTGCTGCCACAAAGACTCTAGCTACATACCACACAAGTTGATTTTAACACTTTATGGTACTGGGACTCTACCTCATGTTGTTTCACAGTCTAAGTTTAATCTTGAATTAACTCGGCGTACTTCAGCATAGTTTTTATCCCGTATGTAAAGGGTGGATATGAGTCATTTTGTTTGATTAAAATTCTGCTGTGACCTAGTCCTCCTGGAAGGAATACCTCTTAAGTTAGAGAAGTGTCCTGGAGTCTCCATTTGTATTCCTGTCCTTACAGATGTTTGTCTTCACCAGCTTGGCCCTTGCTGCTCACTGACAGCCCAGATTAGGGGCTGGTAGAACAACACCACAGTTACTCCAAGGACAGTGAAAATGCTTGCAAAACTGATTCTTAATTATATGCCTGCATTTGCTGGGAATTCTTTAGAAAATAACCTCGGAGCAAGACATCCAGCATTGTGAAAACAACAACACACAATGTCAACCATATATAAGTTTATTTCTGGGATTCCTACAAAATGCTTATAAAATACAGTCATGCTTTTGTCTTGTCAGAGCTAAGACAAGATTGGGTGAAGTACCATTAGGCTTTAATTGAAAATTAAAAATATTTGAGTAAACCAAGGCATTGCTATGGATAGGCTTTAACTGTCATGAAATGTTGTACAGGTATTTTTTTTCCACCATCAGGATGAAGACTAACAGTACTAACGGGGCAGGCTGTGAGAAGAAAAGATTTAAAAGTCCTTTAGCCCATCCCAATAAATCTACCTCTGACAGATATGAACAGACAATCTCTAACTTAAAGAATTAATAAAGCATGTTGTAAAAATGCTTGCGTATTTGTAACGTCTGTTTGCATCTGCAAACTGAGTAAAGTCAAATAATGATCCAAAGTGCCAACAGAAGAACCTTTGCTTAAGTCTCATTTCAAAATACATCTGAAAACAGTCACTACCAGTTAGGATTTCTTAAGTGCCAGGGGTGACAGTTATCTATTGTTGATGGAAAAGATGAGCTGTGGCAGAGCCATCTCTTAATGTAGAAACACTGATCCACATCCCATTCATTTAGAATGAGAATTGCCCATACAAAATGAAAATGTCCTGCTCCTGCTTCTACAAGTCTGAATCTAATAAGAAAGACATTGCATTTAATTAATTTTGAACATCTTCCCATGACTACTATGATAGGATTTTGAAAGAACATGTATCTATACTATATATTTTGGAAGATGACATATTAAATCCTCTTCTGAAATATGTATTCCTTCCTGTCTTGGCCACATCAACACACACACCCATAGTACTCTAGGGCAATTACATTACTCAGAAATACTTATCTCAGTCTAAAAATACTCAGAACAAAGCCTATTAGTGAGAATAACTGTATTTCATTATTAGAATCTAGAGAAAAATAGAATGCATCTTACACAGTTCTTCTATATGATAATCCAGCAGTGATTTTAGTTTTTGGCCTTAAAATGTAAACTAACAATAATTCTTAAATTTGCAATATTTTAGTATTGTAATTCATCAAGGTTAACTTAGCTTAACACCAGTACAATTCCACTTTCTGAATGGCGTTATTTAACATCACTGTAAATGTGGTGAAAGAAGTTGTCAACTCAGCACAAATGACTTGTAAGACAAGGTGGAAATTCCTCAAAGGACCAGGTTGTTCTTTTCCACTAAAGGAAAAATTCTGTCATGGGCATCAGTACTTGCAGTAGTTTCCCCAGGTTAAATACTTTACACCTTTTCCTAAAGGAATGGCAGTACTGCAGGTTCTAGCTCTCAGCTTCCACAGGAGTCTGTGGAACCCCAGAGAGATTCTATAAGAGCTGTATGTCTTCTTGTTGCTCGTCTACTCCTTCTTAGAAACACAGTTAAAAGTACCAGCTGTCCACTATAGATATCTGCATAACTGCATGCCTTTAAAAACTTCCCAGTGTGGAAAAGATATCAAAAGAAAAAAAATACAGCATATGGCAATTTTACAAACCGTTGTCCACTCTGTACCAGGAACAAGGTAAAAGACATTCTATTTTTCCTCTAAAACCATATTCTAATGATAAACAGTTTGGACAAATACAGATCAATGCAAGGAGTTAATTTGGACTTTGAAAAACTACATTTAATCACTTGTACAAATCTTGTCCACTTAGCCCTTCATAGTATCTTGAGATTCAGTTCCTTATCTGGGATCTAATTGTCAATATATGAGTACCAAAGCATCCATATTTCAAAGAAGAAAATCCACATATTCAAAATACAGGATTGTTTGATAGTCTTACAATTCCATATCAGTAAACTGAATGTACATCACTGAATTTACTGAACTGAAATGAAGGTGACCATAAGTGTTACTATGGTAACGTCTGTAGTCACCTATGGCTGCACCTAAAAGTTCTAGCAAAGAGGGAAAACCTCTTCTGGCCCTGTTGCCATAGAAAGTCAACATTTTTTGCATGGGGTTCTGATCCTGAAAAGTGCTATTTGAGTGCTCAAATTATGTTAATCAGATTTATTCATGTACTAAACAGAGAAAATGTGTAAGAGGGTAAAAGAGAACCATGTAATGTGAATATAAAATTAATAGCAAGATTAGTGGTGGCTGTCATTAGTAGCAGGTGTTAAATGGTTTCAAGCAGAGCTATGTCTTGAACATTTAATTTAATTCCTCCTCTACATTATATTTATGATTTCCTATTCACCTTCACACAAAGACATTGCAAAGGTCGATTGAGATGCTTCTATGACATGAGGTGTATGGAACAGGTATGCTACTATAACTCTAGCATGATTCAACTTTAAATCAAGATTGCATTCACTTGGACTTAAATGATATGTAGATATGGCACTTAGGTACACAGTTTAGTCATGAACTTAGCAGTGCTGAGTTAATGGTTGAAATCGATGAACTTTTTAAAGTGTCTTTTCCAACCTAAAAGATTCTATGATTCTATGACTTGATTACAGCTAGTAGCACAGTCTTACCTCAAAGAGTTTCAAGGATTTACAGAAATTTCCTTGGATTGTGTTACTGTTTAAGATGATCAAGATTGGAGGAGTTTCTCAGTGCAAGGAAATAAAAGTTACTCTGGGATGTCATGAAGGTGCACTAACTCACAGCATAAGTAGAATGCCTTAAATCAGGGAATAACTTGAAGTGGTTTAAACCAACTCTATGTATGTGACATACAAATATCTAGATCATAAATCTGTATGATTGTATGCAGCTCAATGCTATACAACATATATCTGTATGATACACAGGTAAACAAAATTTATATTAGGAAAAAGGCTAAAGTGGCAAATATCAGCTAAAACAACAGGCAATACACTGGCATTTAACATTATTTAAAATGCAAGATGAAAAAATTCTCCTTAAAAGACAGTTAAATCAGAGTAAATATTTGAAAGTCTGTTCTATACAATAGTCTCCTTTAAAGGCTTAAATGGATATTCATATGAATTAGAAGTAAAAATGAGTTTAAAAACTCAGTTAAAATGCACAGTCAAATTGACAGTTGTCATTGCATAATTATATAAAATGAATTAGCAGGCTCCATTCGTTTCACCATTTTGACATAGCTTTCATAATTCCTAGATTTTTTTTAACCGCCACAGATGTCTATAGAGTATTATTCATGTTAGGCAGCTGCATATGAGCTGTAGTGGACAGAATAAAAAACTTAAATAATTTTATTAAAATTAAAAAATGGATTATTTTTGTTGCCTTTGCCACTGTGTTGTCTTTTCAATGAGTATGACAAGTTTTAAAAAATATATCCAAGAAAAGAAAAATTTTCTCGTGGATGAGGAATTCAATCTTTTTATCTTACTAAAAACATTATTCCAAATAACCATGCTCATTTGTCCTTAAAACCCCCACCATTCTCTCAAATGTCAGCATATATTTGATAGGACAGGACTGACCTGACTTTACTGAATAATTATATTTGATATTAGATACAAAACTAGTTGACATTACATAGCAATAGATGTGATTATTTCTTACTCTATTACATATAACTTCTTATATATTTTCAAGTGTAATACTTTTCAAATATTTCAAACCTTATCCATCTGAAACGTGGTTGGTTTCAGCCTTTACATCAACCCAGTTTACACATTCCTATAGCAACAATAATAATGTTCTCTACTTAAAAAATCACAGTTAATACAGAAGATAAAATCAAGATGCCTTGGTCTAAGACTTTTTGGCAATTCTCTGTTATGCATATTATAGAACTTCTATCACATGAAACTGATTTTAAATACAATCTTCAGTGATCTAAATATCTATTGACTTCTGAAATAAATAGAAAAATCAGTGCCAACACTGTGAAGTTACTTTGAGAATAGATTTAACCTATACTTATCCTGGAGGTTTATACCCATTTGTGATTCAGCTTCTTCTGAAGTAATGCCAGGAAAGCAAATATGATAGACTTGGTCTTCTAATATCAGCCAGGCGAACAACCCAGGAAATAACAGATTTTACATATTCCATAAATACATCTCTTCCATTACTGAAGGCAGGGAACTCCACGTTCCTAGTGCTAAGTGAACTAGGAACATGGAGTATTTTCTCCTGTACCGAAATCTGTTAGACTTGATTGTGAGAGCAGGGATGCATTTATGTAAAGGTGCAGGAGGAAAAAAAGAGGATATTATGAGAGGTTTAAAAGCAGTATTTTTCACTCTCAATAATTATGGCATCGATAACATTAATATCAACATCAATATCATTAAATATATAGTGATCAAAGAATGTTGGCCTAAAAAGCTCTGAACAAGACTACATTTGTTGCACAGAGGATGCGGAGACAGGGTCATTGCACAAAGTGTTGTTGTCAGGGGCAATTACTCACAGCTGGTGGCTTACAGTACTTCTCATGTTGAATGTTACTTTTTGGGAAGAGGAGAGTGGAGGAGAAAGAGAAAAAAAAAAGAGCCAGCTGAGAAGAGGAGGGATGGCAGATCCTCTGATGAGCACCCTCAGCTGGGCAGCCGGTACCGCCGCCATCCCGCTTTCCCCGAGGGAATGCCCCGGCTGACCTCGGGACCTGCCCCAGGCCCTGGCACACTGGTTGTTTCTGTAAACAATGTTGTCAGCGCTGATTAGGGCATGCAGGGAGTGCTCTGTGCTGACTCTTCTGTGCAGTACCTCATGGGTCTCCTCGGGTCACTCAGATGCTACAGCAGAGGCGGGGAGACAGGAGTGGGAAGGGTCAGTCTCGGCCAGTGCTGGTCACTCCCCAGGAGAATCACCACCACCACAGCACGGTGTTTGCTGGGGTGAGGCTGTGGGAATGACAGCATGAGAACAACCATGTGGGAACAGCAAGGGAAAAGGACTGAGGCTGTGGGACAGCCTGGGGGCAGGAGCACCCAGCTGGGAGGAAAGGCAGGGTCCAGAAGGGCCAACAGAAGACCCTAAGCACTAGAGAGGGGAAGGTACCCAAGGTGCTGTGCAGCACTGGGGAGCACAGATTATGTAAAATAATGGTCTATGTACACATTGCTGCACATTCTAAAGCTTTTTTTACATCTGCCTTACATGATATGACATATACAAACTAAACTTCACAAAACAGCCATGTCATCCTTGACTGCACTGAATTTACACATTCCATACACCTCCCAACCTAAGTCAGAGGCATACCCTCTTTCTGACTACCTGTGCTACAACCAGCATACAACATGTTGCCTGTTTTTCCTAGACTGAGCAAATTTAGCACCTTTATTCAGAGGCACAAAGTGCATGTAACACCCCTCTGTCTCTTCTTTTGTGACATGCCAATGCTCCTTAATAAAATGGCAGAATTCAACATGATCTCTGGTTCAATGAAAACAGATGTAAAGAGTTAACAGCCAGTTCAAATTTATTTCTATATCTCATAGAAGTGTTTTAAATTAATGTACTTCAGAAGAATAAAAAATAATCATGACACACTTCAAGTTGGATTAATTAGGTGTAAAACATTAGCCTAAGATTTGGCATGCCACAGTTTGTTTATATTCTGCCTCAAAGACTTCCTCTATAACCTGTAATAATTTATGTGGAGACAAACTCCCAAAGGAGTTCAGTGCCTGACTCCCATGGGATCTGGTCTGAATCACACTGTTTACATCTATATTATCCCACAGGATAGAGGGTGGGATAACAGCCAGAATATTTCCTGACAGAGTTTTGTTCCTTATCTGCCTCACTCGGTCTGTGACCACCTTGATCAAAGGATGAGGCTGCCTGGGCTCCAGCTACCTACAGGACCCAGCTGTCTGTGCCACATGTGATGTAGGGCCACTGCCACTTCCACACTAATCACACACTCCTTGGCTGACTTATCCATTGTCCATCAGCCACAGGGCACACCGAGAAGGGCTGTTGCTGAATAGTCATTGGCTCAGCCAGGATGCAGAGGTATCAGCACATCCGGCTGCACTTGGGGTTATGTACCACTTGGGGTTCCCCCAGTAGGTGTCTACAGTGAAATGTGTGCATATAGACAGGTGTCTACAGGGAAATACTTCTGGTCATCTGAAAGCCTCCCTGAGCTCCCTGCCTGCGGTGGTTAGGTCTTCAATGATTATAGCAGGAGTTCACTTCGTCCAGGTGAAAATTCTTGCAGTGCAGACACCGAAACGTAAGTCAAATTGCACTCCTAGATTTCATGCCATGGTGTACACTTGCATTGGAAAATCTGAACTATAATCAAGACATAAAACAACACACAAAATGCACCACAGATGCGTGTCCTCAGTTTCCTTTGGCAAGTGAGGAGAAAAGTACTTCTTCTGCCTCACAGTGCTGTTTTATGACAAGAAAGAGAAAATATATTAGAGGCAATGGTACAAAAAAAATGTGTACTATTAAACTTCCTCTTTATAGATAGAAGTGACAAATATTTTAGGAAGGCATTGAAATTTCTAGTATATTTTCTTAGTCCTTGCATGTTATGTAAAAATTTATATAATGCAGATTTGGATGAAAACTATTGGTTACCATTTATCGATTTTTCCAGTAGAAGTCTATTCTTAGGCAGCTACAATAGAGCCTAATATTACAGAATCACAGAGTCACAGAATGGGTCAGGTTAGAAGGGACCACAGGGGGTCATCTGGTCCAACCTCCTTGCTCAAGTGGGGCCATCCCAGAGCACATGGCACAGAAATGCATTCAGACAGTTCTTCAATATCTCCAATGAGGGAGACTCCACAACCTCTCTGGGCAACCTGTACCAGTGCACCATCACCTGCATGTAAAGAAGTTCTTCCCCATGGTCAGATGGAACTTTCTGTGCATCAGTTTGTGCCCATTGCCTCTTGAACCATTGCTTGGTAGAAGAAAAGAGCCTGGATCCATCCTCTTGACACCCTTCCTTCAGATACTTACACACAAAGTCCCCTCTCAGTCTCCTCTTCTCAAGGCTGAACAGTTCTGATGCTCTTGTTGACACTGCTAGGAGAGAAAAAGCTAAGCAGTCCAGCCAATTTCAGTGCATTCTTGATAGTATTTTTAGTATGATATTCTGTGTTAATGCTGGTTAAACCTTTAATTATGTCCTTTAGCCCATGTTCTTGTAACAAGATACTGAAGAGAAAGCACTTTTTTGTCTATTGCTTTCTTGCCTAATGCCCGCTGGAAGACACCAAGGTTTAGCATCTAACATTTTAGGATTTAATGTTTTAAGGTCCTACCCTGTTAGAAATTTAGTGCTGTTTCACTCCTGAAACTGTTCTACTTGTAAATCCAAAATAAAAGAGTATGATACAAGTTGTTTGCTCAAGACAATGTTTATTGAAAGACTGAAAATCTTGTTAGTTTAGAGGAAACAGTAAGCAAAATACACCTATTCTGGGCTCCATACCACTTGAGGAGGTGGTTAAAAATTCAGATATTCTATTACACAGAAATATTTATCTTACTTTCCTGAGTCTTTCTCTTGATGGGCTATGAATTTTAAAAAACAGTCTTTAAGGGAACTTTCTGACTTAGTATTCAGATTCCTAGGACACTGAGTATCAACCAAAGGAAAAAGCCTATGGCCTATAGTATTCAAAGACCCTTTTATACCAGTTCTTAATATTCTGAATAATTTTGAAGATGAATTGTAAGAGACCTCATCACCATATCAAAGATGTCAATCAAAGATTCTTTGGAATTTCACTAATGCAATGTTGACTAAGAGATATCATTTGGGTGAGGAAAAAGATGTCTAGATTTTTTTTATCACTGGCTTTTGCAGTTTTGCCCATGTCTCTACTTAGGGTCCTCTCTTCCCTTGTGAAAGCTCTAGACAAATTTCCCAATTTCCCTTCAATAAATTCAAAGGTTTTAGGGGTCCCTTTGATCTTGCCAGCACCTGGCTGAGCATAAAAGACTGAATGCTCTGGATCCTAATTTGCATGTCAGCTATTCTGGCTTGACATATCAAGCAGTATCAAGCTCACTCTGCCTTTGAAGCAAGTTTTTGATTTTCTTTCACAGTTTAACTAGATATGAACTGACAGATTAAACTTAGCCACAGAAGGGCAATGGCTAGGATATAAATGCATGAGCCCTCCTCTGCTTTGTGGAGTGTCTGGTCTGATTGGCTTTGAAAATTCCTTCAAGTGGGGCCTTACTTGAATTAGTGTGCAGAGGTGTGTCTGGTTTCCTTCTGTGTTATGTTGGAACTTTGCTGGGAATAGCAGTTCCTGGTCCTGCTTGTTCAGGCAATCATTTACAGAATTACTCCTTTCTGAATTTTCTGTAAGGGAAGTAAGGGAACAGATCAAGAAAAGGAGAGGGACTGGCTCTCACAAGTACTAGGCTAATTACAACTCTGACCTCTCCTGATTACCTGTAGCCTCCACTGGCTACAGTCCATGATTTCCCCTCTCTCTGTCTAGACTTCAGGCTGCTCTTCCCATGCTCAGTCTCAGCGACTTCAGCCTCTCTCTATGTATCTCATTCCTCCAGTTCCCTTTTCTTTGGATGATAACACAGCAGTGCATATCACCTTCAGCATTTATAAGTAATAGAGCATGGTGGGCAAGGAAGTACATAAGAGAAACAGATTTTAAACTAATGAAGATTTTGCACAGATCATAGGTATTTTTGTGTGGGGGGATCCTTCTTGTCTACATATTTTCTACCTCTTTCAGGCCCTCCTCCTGCTCTGTCTGGCCAACATAAACAGCTTCCTTAGCATAAACTGGCCAACATAAACAGCTTCCCTATCAATGGAGACCAACAAGGCACTGGAAGAGCATTAACCCTCTATGAGGTTAGTAATTGCATTAGTAGCTTTCTTGGTTTTATTTATTTAAACCAGGGATATTTAGTTATGGTAAAGAATACTTGTTTAATTGTTACTTGTTTGAGCCAAACTGCAAAGGGACATACAAATCTCATGAAATTCCAGGCAGGGATTGTTACCCTGACTTTCTTGAAGAGTTTCAGTCCTGTATGACATCAATGGAAAACTGGTAAACATATAAAATCATACCCAGCTGAGAGAGGAAAGATGTCGAAAAGTCACAAAAGTTTAAATCACAGCCAAAAAAAAAAAAAAAGGGAAAACCTCAGTAGTATGCAGAGCAGTGAAGACACCCTGTTTTGCTGGTACTATAAGCATGTTTCTAATTGGTTTCACAAAACTGTACTTTGGGTAAACAGGCAAAAATTTCTGAACTGAATTCAATGATCTAATTTTAGTCAAACATAAATGAAATTATATACATGGAATACAACCAAAATTTGTGGGTTTGGTACATCTGGAGCCATGGACTCAACATGAAACACCACAAAATGAGTTACCTTGAAGAAAATGGTCTCTTAATAATCATAGAATCATAGAGTCATTTAGGTTGGAAAATAGCTTTGGATCATTGAGTCCAACCATTAACCCAGCACTGCCAACTCTACCACTAAACCATGTCCCCAAGTGCCACCTCTATATGTCTTTTTAAACACCCTGGGCAGCCTGTTCCAATGCTTGACAACCCTTTCAGTGAAGGAATTTTTTCTAATATGCAATCTAAATCTCCCCTGGTGTAACTTGAGGCCATTTCCTCTTGTCCTGTCATTGGTTGCTGAAAGAAGAGGCCAACCTCCACCTACTACAGCCTCCTTTCAGGTTTTTGTAGAGAATGATAAGGTCCCCCCTGAGCCTCCTTTTCCCCAGGCTAAACAACCCCAGTGACCTCAGATGTTCCTCATCAGATTTGTGCTCTAGACCCTTCCCCAGCTCCATTGCCCTTCTCTGGACACGCTCCAGCACCTCAATGTCCTTCTTGTAGTGAGGGGCCCAGCACTGAACAGAGAATTTGAGGTGTGGCCTCACCAGTGCTGACTACAAGGGTACAGTCACTGTCCTGGTCCTGCTGGACACACTATTGCTGATCCAGGCCAGGATACCCTTGGCCTTCTTGGCTGCCTGGGCACTGCTGTCTCATGTTCAGCTGCTGTCACCGGCAACCCCAGGTCCTTTTCCCCTGTGCTGCTTTCCAGCCATGATCTTTCTGCACTGACAACACCATGCAGGATTAATAAAATTCCATCAGTATTCCTAGAATATTATCATAGAACTGACTCTTTCCCTTTTTATTGTCCACAATGTATAGATTCATTGTGGGCTCTTCCTTTCCCATGAGAATCTTCACAATTTTAGTATCAGATTTTCTAGCATAATCAATCTCGACAGCATCCTATAAATCATATTAACACAAAGAATGATTTTTCCAGGGACTGAAGTGCCTACTAGATGCCAGAAAACTGTTCTTCCCTTCTTATTGTTTCCTTCCATCAGAGATTTACATTTGGTAAGTGATTCTGTAAATCTGGCCAAAAGTTTCATTGAGCTGGCATTCCTGGCTCTGTAATGCATTTAAGGGCTGTGATCTCAAACTAAGAGCATCCTAGAAAGTCACTCCATTCCTCTGTCTACTGTGGAGACAGATTTTTGTTTATAATCCTTTTCCACAAATAGGACCAAAATGGTGTTTTGAGGTATTTCTAGGGTCTCCTTTATTGTTGCTTAACATTCCAGATTATTTTGCTGATGCAAAAGATGACTTTTACTGGAGAGATTTAGAGAAATCAAGCCATTTTGACATATCTGATTGCCCTACTTCCCTTCCCCCTCCCATTTCAGTTTACCATTGTAGTTTAGGACAGTCTAAGAATTTGTTCACCTGTTGAACAGAAGCTAAAAAGTAATTAGCTTGGTATTTGGTATATTCTGCATCTGCTACTACTAGAGTCCCTCACCCTTGTCAGGTTGGCACTGAATCCTGCCCTGCAGCAGATCATAACAAAAGTAATCTGAGTATGACAGACATCAAATTATGATATTATTGATACCTACCTATCACAAAGAACACATGTTCAGGGTTCTAAATATGATATATAAGTGAAAAGAGCACTATTATTCCGCTTTACAGCTATTTGCCCCTTACCACTGAATCAGTGCTAAGTAGCTGAAGTCTGCAGGGATACACCTCCTGTTTGTAATGAAGTGCTCTGCAGTTCCAGGATGGTTTGATTTTTAAGATATAAAAGTCAAGGGCACAAAAACTCAAGCATGATAAATCAGTTGCCTCATATGTGCCTGCAGATGTATGAACAATCCACTCAGGTCCAAGGGGAAAACATGCCAAATTTTCCAGCTTTTAATAAAAGCCTTGGCAGCCTATCAGCATAGGAAGAGTAACATCTAAGCTTATTGAAAAAGGAAAGGATATTTCATCAGAAAGCACTTTTTTAACCTTACTCATGGAGGAAAGTTCATTGTCTTCACCTTTTCCTCACAAACATAACAGGCTACATAAAAAAGGGACATGGTGGGTTTTGTCGGCAGTGACCGAAACACCCGGAAACCCTGTACAGTGCACAACATTATGCAGAACCATATCATTATATCACAAAAGGAGGAAAATTGCTGGGCAGAAAGGAAGCACAGTTATGTTCTTCTCTGCAAAAGTAATACTCAAGTAAAAGCCACAATAAGTAGTGTCTATTTCAAATAATAATGTTTGTGTATTTGGAATAAGAGCATCTTTGAAAGTGTAATGGAAGTGGGGAGGCAGTCTCACTCTTTGCTCTTTCCTATTTTTCTACCAAGTAATATAAAATAAACATCCAGGCTTCTAGACAAGGCTTTCTAGTTCATTTTTAAAACATTATATGCATATGCAGCACATCAGTAGTTCTTTAGGCCATTGCAGATGACAATAGTTTTATTACTAAATGTTCTTTTCTTGCATTATGCAGTAAAGTTATTTTGTAGCATTTTGTTTATATGATGAACACAAGAATAAACCAAGTCAATACTCGTATTTCAAGCAGTTTCCAATTTCATGCAGTAAAAATGTCCAACCATACTTTCACTGTAAAATAAAGTGTTTCTTAAAAAAATATCCCATCAGAGTACTTCGCTGATTCTCATTGAAGTCCAATTACCTGTTTACTTTCTGTATAAACACAGCTAAATATATCCTGATACCAGCAGATGCACAATCGTGAGATAAAATTTAGTTTGTTTGCTTTTAAAATTTTTCTGAGTGTAACATAGTATTCCCACAGCCTTCTTTTGCTCGCTGGGTATGAGACTGAATAGAAAGTCTGTGACTTAACAAATGCTTTTATTATCCATGGTTTCACTGTCATTAAGAGCTTTTCTGAAAACTACAGAGCTGTAATGGGGCCATCCACATTCTCTTTAGGCTCACTAGTGTAAAGCACACTGGCAGCAGTCTACTGATGGAACTCAGACAACATATGCCGCTTTTTGACTAAAATTAGCTTTTATGTCCCATAACTGTAACACTTAAGGGATATGAATACACTGTAGTAATACAGTTTCAGCTTCTGTATTCCAATTGTCTTTTAGCAGCAAGTTCGTCTCTACAAATAGTGTAATTCATGTGTATATGCATTGCACCATTCTGTATATGTGCTGTATATACAAATATGTGATGCATCAGCCACTGGGTTCTGCACTATTAGAAAGGTGCCATGATTTTGTATTACTCTGTATATGTGTGTGTGTGTATACAGTGATTAGTACTAAAAGGCCTCACTGCAATCATGCTGTTAAACAGAAAAAAGGAGTTTGTGTGCATGTAGCTGTGTACACATTTATAAATAATTATGCCAGGAATTAATTGATAAGAGCTACCAAATAGCCATCCCACCTTTGTTCTGTCTACTCCCTTCCCCTAATCTCTCTCCTCTCTGGCTAGCAGTTGCCCAAGACTTGGTCAAATTTTTTCATAAGATTTTGTTTCTGTCTTCACTGTCACCACCCCTCAAGCTGAAAGCAGCTCTACAGAAATGCAAGAAGCCATTCACATTGATTCAATGTGACGATCATTGGGAGCAAATTCATCTCTTACCCATGTGCCAGTCCACCGACATCAATGGGACTACACAGTAGCAAGCAAAGATGGGAAGGCAGCCTAAGGGCTAAGTATTTCAAGGAAGGAATCCCTGACTCATGACCTTAAAGCATGGAAGCCGTCATAAATTACTTATCCCTCTACTGGGTTCTTCCCTTAATATCTTGCCTTTGATGATTAACCTGAGCCACCTTCTTTTCCCAAAGGAGGAGGAAGGGCATAGCAGGGAAGAGTGGAAGAAGCTGACATTTCCCTTACTCCCGAGCAATATGGAAAACTAAGGCAAAAATTGGAAATTCCTCTTCGCTCATGTGCTTCTCAGTATAGAGGAGGCAAAGTAGTTGCTAATTGTAGAATTCAATTCCAACAGCATTATGAAAACATGAACAAACACTCCCACATCCAGCTATAAATCAATACCCATTATAGGACTCATTCTGCCAGGATGATTAGTTCTAGAAATGTCACACCGGCACATGCACTCCCCAGTTCAGATGCATCAGGGCAGGCCTGTACTATTCAGGACAGAACTCCTACTTTATGTGGCTTTGAATCACAGCTCCATCTCCATGTATAGAAAAATTCAGCTACATTCATCTTTCTGCAGTAACACTGAAGATCATTTGTAATGGTGGCCTAATTTTAGGCAGTAAACTGCCAGTAAACAATTATTTTAGGAAGAAAAGGAAAGCGACATACTCAAAAAGTAATACAGTTTTTATTCTCTCCTTTCACCTGGGGATGCTAAAGCACTAGTTGTAGAAGATACCAACCATGCACTTGTCACAGCTTGGCCCTTCCTTTCCAGTACCAGCCAGCTTTGCAGAAGCTGTAGCATCAAAATGGGGCAAAGCAACAGCAGCCTTAACTGCCTTAAAATCAGTCAACACCGAATGGCTGCTGCAGGACTGCGCTGGTAGACATGTCTATTTATAGAGTACCAAATAGGCACTTAATCATAGTACTCAGCTTACTACTCATACATCCCTCTTAAATGGCTTCTGGTAGTATTATCCATCTCTGCTCTAAGTTCACTACTATTAAACATCAGTTCCCCTGGATTAATTCCCAGCTAAGGATATTTTATTCTGTCCCACATTTCTGGACACTAGAAGATCAAACCCCCTGTTAGTAGCTTCTGTCTGGGTCCAGCAGAGACTTTCACCTGTTGACAGGGTGGTAACTGATGTCCCTTGCCAGGACAGCCTACTCCAGCAAACAGGCTTCTCAGGTTAGAACACAAGCTCAGGAAGAGCTTTGGTTTGCCTAACCAGAACTTAGGACCAGTTACATGGAAACATGAGCTGCCTCAGAACAAGCCACCTTAGTCTGCACAGACTTAACATCTCAGGAAAGATTGCTGCTTTGCAAACTACAGCCTCTTGATAAAAACTTTCCCTCACCAGCCTTTTCACCCTGTGTAGATGTTGATTCCCTTTCGTTCCTACTCAGCTGTAAGTCAGGTGGGCTTCCTTTCAGAAGTGACAGCTTTGGGAAGTATCATGACAAGGCATGGATGCCATCACTACCATTTATTAATCCTTTTCTATTTAGCACACAATCCTTATGCCCATTACATGAAATAAAGTAAGACACAGAAAAAAACAAATTTTCAGTACAGCAAAAGCACACACAGTCTCTGTGAGCAAGCTACTTTCATAGTCACACAAATCTATCTCCACACTCTCAACAAGCTACACAAATTTTGTCATGCTTATAAAATTTATGCAAACCAGAACTAGATTTGCCAATTTATACATCTGCCCACAGAAAATACGAGACTCTATAAAAGTCTGGCTCCCCTTCCTGCTCTGCTCTGCTCTAGAGGATTCAAATGTGTGGAATGCTAAAGGAGAATATGGAATTGAAGTTTCTGTAATTATATATAATATAGAGATATTTTACAAGATAATAGGCTGTGCTCTGGAGAGGAAAGATAAGACAATGAAAATGCTAATATAATTTTTATTTTTGCCCTTTTTATTTTTGCCCTTTTGCCCTAATTTATACCTTAAGTGGCTTTTTTGTAAAGATGTAAAGGTTTGTGATAATATGTCTCTGTCAGGAGGAAACATTCTTCCTGAAATTATTGCCTACTTAACTAAAGCAATTTTTCATAATATACAAATGTCAATTGGAACAAACTTGTAACAGCAACTTTATTGAAATTACAGGCAAGCTCTTACAGGAAAAAGAAAGCAATGGCTGTGGCCATTACACATTTCACAGCAAGTGACATGATGGAATTGAATATTGTCATGGTTGAAAGCTTCGGGGATCTCACACACTTCATTGAATCCATCTACAAAATGCTAAGTCTCACCATGTTCCCTCACAGCAAGATTCCCAGTCCACAAAATGCTCATCATGCCCAGCCTCTGCAGTGCTCAAAGAGATGAGACAGACATTGCAGCAGTAAGGGAAAACATAGCAGCATCTTAAAGAACTGCTTCTCAATCGAATAAGCTGTCACCATACAAGCAGTTTTGATACTTGCTACAAGCACATGAAAAAGCCACGCATAGACCATAAACACTGAAAACATGGCCAAAAATGGCTTTGAAAATATATATTGGAATACTGGGGTTTTTGCTAATGTGAGAGGAAATGCTGATGCTTTTTGGACAATGGAAATGAAAGAGGTGCAGTCTGTGTAACTGTCACCTAGGATTTTCCTACAGGAAAAATAATGGACTGTAGCCAACCTACTTTCATCCCTAGTGCCTGTGGGGGGTCATCAGGAGGTGTGAAGGGGTGAAGAAAGGACCCTCTTTTGGATACTCTCCTGCCGCCACCACTCCACTACTGTGCCCACTCCCAGCTCGTGAGCATGCAGCTTCCAAGAATAACAAAGAGGGAAGGGAAGACAGAACGATGCAAAGGTACATGGGTAGTGGGACAAGTCAGAATGCCCTAGACTGCAGTGCTGTGTCCCTTTCTTAGGAACTTGTCCTCCAGATAGCTGGAACTTTCAAACTGGAAAATCTGATGACTGTATCACTGCATCAATATTATCTAAGTGAAAGGTTCATTTTCGTAGTGTTTAATATTTCTGGTATTTATGTATTGATTTGTAGTTACTCATGCTTCCTAAATAAACAGTTATAAAACAAATTGAACACAGTCAGGAGAAAAAGCAGATATTCTTGAGAAACCTGAACCACAGCTTTTTTGAAGCCCAGAATGCTGATACTGCTATATTTAGTGCCTTATTTGGTGGGAAAGAGCAAACCACTAAAAAATTTCTTCCGGCTTCGATTGAATGCTACATCAAAACAAAAGTAATTTTACAGATGACATTAAAGTAGCCAGAAAGTGATATCCTCATTATTTACTACCCTTTTGGAGGATCAGCTGCTTGCTTTTATGGCTACAAAGTATTGTCAAAAAGTATTTCCCAACCTGGAAGTGTGTTATGATGAATATTAGTTGTACTAACTAGCCCATGTGGTTATTACCATGGAATATGACAGGAATATTCACACACTTTTAAAAAAATTATCTCTTTTTTCTTGATACTTGGGGGAAAAATGTAGCCTCAAGACATGCAATTTATTTGGAATTTTACAGTTTCATAGTGTAGAAATACTACACAGTTAGACCGTCAGATCAGAAATATGTAAAAGGTGAAAAAAATGTATGTAAAGGTGGGAACAAGACCTGTGAAGTGCTACCACAAATAAAATAGCAAAATAATGTTCTTGTCCCTTTAAGATACCAAAAATAAACCGCAATACTTTGCTCATCTAAATCCTGATGCTGCACTTAGCTGTACAGTCACAGGAGTCTGACTGTGGGGAGTTCTCTGCCGGATCGAAGCACTGAGGTGTAAAATAGAGACATAAGGCAAGACTAACATTAATGCAAATCCAAAGTGAAGAGAACACAAAGTTCACACAGCAGCAAGGACAGAATATTATTCACAATACCCATAGATTCCAGCACTTTCCTTTCTTTTGTTTATTTGCTGATCATTTGTATCTTTTTTCTCTTTGATTGTGCATGGCTGCCACTAATGAGGTTTGTCACTATTCCAAAAACAAGTACCTCTGGAGGTACTTGTGTGTGGTGTCTGAATGAGAAAGCAGGTGAGTGAACAAGGAAGTAAATGGAAAATCACATTAGTAACCATAGCAGCCAACAGCATTTCATGCCAGGAGAAGCTTCCTCTGGTGGAGGCTGGGCTTCCTCTTAATGAGCTCCATACACTCTTTCACGGTGATGGGGCAAGTCTTCCAAATGGTCAGTGTGACTGTTCTGTGTCTCTAGTAAGACCTTCCTGACTCCTGTGCCTTTCCTGATGAAGAGGATTACTTTGGAGCAGCCAAAGACTGGATCTCTTGCATCAGGTAAAGCAGATGAACAAATCTTGGTTGTAATTGCAGCTGACCACTTGAGCTGGCAGAAGATTGCAGCCAAATTATTTTAACTGATGTGCATTTGTTTGATTGCATCTGTTTAGAAGCCATACTCTGTTCTTTTAGAGGATTTTGTTAAGAAACTATTTAACAAAGGTCACCTTTTTTAGCAAGGATGTGGGAATTATATGTTGTCATAATGACAGTGCATTTAGCTTTTGACTATAAGAGAAGTTATGCTTTATTGCCAGAGGTCAGAAACAGGTCAAAGAGTCAGAAATGTGTCTCTTTTTCACATACATGTTTTCTGGAAAAAAAATAGATCTAGACAAAGAAAGTTAAGCAAGAGTGAAGTGATCTTCAATGTCCAGTGCTTTTTTGAGCCTCCCTCTGTCCTCTGGGCTACTCTACTTCCACTAAATCATCATCAGAGCAGTTTGATGCTGGTCATTTTACTTGCTTTGTCTTCACCTTCCATTGTTATCTGTCCTGGGCAGGTAAGTTCTCAGAGTACCAAAGTAATTGTTAATTATATTCTTCTTCAAATGAAGTACATCTGTCACAAACTCCAGGCAGTGAAATGTTTTTAACATAAAACAGACTTCAGAACTATTGTTGGTATCTCTCTTCACAAAGAATATTCAGAAGGATCTGAGAAAATATTATTTCAATAGATCAAAACACAAACATCCATTCCACTGAGGGAATAATTTCTCTTAGTGCAAATTAACTAGTTTAAATATATGGTGACTCAAGAATGAGAAGAAGTTGTTCATTAACTTTTCAGAAATATAATAGATAGAGAGACACAATTAAGAAGTGATACATTTATAGGGGAAAAGCCAGGAACACTGCAGGATAAACAATTTCACTCAAAGCACATACCAGTTTCTCAAGCAGATAAGCTGCATACAATTAATGGATTTTCAATCTCTGCCATTTCTGATTCCTCACACTATTCTCAGATATGCCCAAGTCATTCTGCCCAACTCTTATCACCTACATGCAGTTTTTTCAATAAGTATTTAGTAACTTTGGCCAGAACTACTAGATGTATATAGTCACTACCACAATAGGAAGCAGGAACTAAACAGATGTCAAACTAAAATCTAGAACAAAAATCCTCTGACGTGTACCATGTTATCCATTTATACTGTACCACCAGTGGGCTGTGAGAACTGCGGCACTTTACTGGAGCCCAGCTTTAAATCCTGCCTTCCCATCTTCCAAAATCAAGGTGGACTAAACTGCAAAATATCTATTACTGCTTCAAGAAGAGAATCTAGCATGTAGTGAGCTGCTGCCCTTGGATCAGTGTCTCAACATTTTCACTGCAATTATGAAATGGAGTAACATAATATGGGTTGCAAAGTAACAGAAAATACAGCTGTACATAAGAAAAGTAAATCTTTTGCACATGAACATATCCACCTTGATTTCTAATGCCATCAAAACAATGAGCATGACGTTTCAAGCAGAGTTGTACTGACACAGTAAATAAATCAGAAGGGGTGTGAGATTCTGTGGTAGGTAGTAAGATCTAGAGAATGTGGTAATTCAGCTGGGTGGGTAGGAGCACCCTGAAAGGCCAGTTATGGATCACAAGGAATCAATCAGTAAGAACAGCAAGGAGAAACAGAGAGCAGTAGAACAGGAGGTCTAATCTGCAGTCAGAAAAGATGCAAGAAATTTAGAAAATACAGCATACAGGTAATTTTAGGAATTTTTAAAATGAGAAATGAGGAGTGAAATACATGTGACGGCTTATTCAAAGACAAAGATGATTAGGTTTAATAAATTGCTTAAAAGTGAAACATTACATAATAAGCAGAACAGATCCATGACCAATATGATCAAGGCTCCTCCTTTGGCTTGACGGCTAAGTCACAACGTGACCTTTAGCAGGTCACTTTAGGATAGATCCAATAAAGGACTCAGGCACCTTAAGCCTGACTTAGGCAGATTTGAGGTACCTAAGTCTAAAAGTATGACCTCAACACCTCCTCAGCTGCACACTGACCCTGGAGAAGCTTGTCACTCCACAAAGTCAAATATGTGTGCTGTTCAGTCGTCCCTGCACAAACACGGCTCAGTTGGCAAGGTCCTGTGTTAACTTGCAGTGTCCTACCAGTGCTCTCTTCTGGGCTGCACATTTAGGTTCCCCATTTTGTATAAATATAGGCACAAAGGACTAATGTAGGCTGGGATTTCACCTCAGTATATGCCCAGAATCCAGCTGTGCTCCTTTTCTCTCTTTTTCCTGGCAGCGTAGGGATGGGCAGAAAAATGGCTCAGCTTTGCTTGAGCAGTAGCCTGGAAATGGTTGTATCTGAGCATGTGTGTGTCCTCTGCCCTGGGCTGAAAGAGTCAGTGAGGACAGGAACCTTGGTCCCCTTTTCAGGAGAATGCAGCCAACCTACAAGTAAGTGGCTTCCAGGCTCTGGCCGTGAGGAAAATGTTTCCTGCAGCCCCACCTTGGTTACCTAAGCTGAGCAGACAGCAAGGAGTTCAGAAATATCTCCACGATGGTCATGCTCGGAACTGAACCGTTGTTAACTGCTCCCTGCTCACCAGGTGAACTTCCTTCCCTTCAGAGATGCTCCGTGAGGTGCACCAAGTAATGTGGGCATTGCACACAGGGACACTTAATGAAGTGAAAAAATAAATTGTGGCATTTGGATGAAAGAAATTACCAAAAGTATTAAAAGAAAGACAATGTTAGAAAGCAGCTTTCTGAATAACTGGAAAATTTGCTTTCACTCAAAACCCAGGTAAGAAGCAATGTCATTAAAAATACTGGATTGATTAAATGGTACTTTTTGAATAAAAGCAAAATTACTTGTAAAAATATTACAAAATATGAATATTCCATAAGTTCTTTGAAATTGGAATAGCTAGATAGATAAGTATGCTTAAAACCAATGGGAACAATTTCCTGTTACAGCTTTGCAATCTGTTTATTTTGAAACTATCCCTTTATGTTCATGAAGTTCTTCTGTGTTTTTTCTTGACAATAAACTAGTTTCCTGAAGACTGATGACATGCACATGTAATATTATTTTCATATGTAACTGTTCATGTAAATAAACAGAAAATAAAGTTGTTTTGTGTTAACTTGTGCAGAATTGCTAATTTTGAGAAAAATTCCTGTTGTTTCATGGACCTTTTATTTATTTTCACCTTTCCATTTCAGTGATGATTTCTTGAAACTGAAATGCAAGTACAGAAACCTATGTCACAGAAGTGTTAGGTCTGTAAAGAGGAGCATGAAGATGGGTGTGCTGCAAAAATGAATATAAATTGTTAGTCGTAACCAAGATAAAAATTGGGGTTTAGACCAACGTCCCTTTAGAGTTTGAACAGCAACATTAGCTTGACCACAGTGCACTTAGTGTGCATTAAATTATACATTTTGCAATCTAACCAGCAATAAAAACTGCTGAATATATAAAATGCACCTACATTAAAGGTGACCTATAAAGAAACAGTCATATGTCCTTTCTCTTAGTATTTATGTAGTGATCTCAAATAGTTCAATTTCTATTTTTTCTACATATTCATTGTATAGAAATTTGTGCATTCTTTGTGGTAGAATATTTTATGGTCTCCAGAGAACTACGCAATTGTGACAAAACAAAAACAAAAATAAGCAAAAACTGCATTGTTTTAGCCATGAACTACACAAGAAGGGACAGCTTATGCAATTGCTGCTAAAGAAGGGAATGGATTTTCATAAGCATAAAATTCCGATTTTGTTAAAATTGACTTTTTTAGTAAAGATTGAATTTTATAAAATTAATTAGTTCCAATTAATTTTTGAGAAAGTATTTGGTTTAGAGTCTGCATTTTATATTAAGTTTTACAGAGTAATGCACAAGTTATCTGAGACTACGTACAAGATTCCTACAAATTTGAGCGAGTTCTTCGGTATGAATGGTATGAAAAAACAACAGCTGCAGAAAACAAAGGCCTAAATACCTAAATGATGCTGTCTCAGGCATTTAGGAAAAAAAAAAAAGGAATAATGATACCCTTCTACTTCTCTTTCGTGTGCATTTTTTGCCGAGTTCTGCTTATCCTTCACCTACCACCAAGTAATTTCTACTGTTTGCGGACTTAGCAGGGCTGTGGTGTTTAGGCTTGTCAGCGCACAGAGGCTTCTTTATCTGTTCCTGCCGCGCTTTACAAGCGGGGCCGGTCCCACTTGTCCGCGGGACTCCCCGCCGTGCTGCGCCCCAGCGCTGCCGCTCCT
>VZTH01018852.1:147624-167834 GCA_013397815.1 Aleadryas rufinucha
ACAGCGGCGAGCGCCGGGCCGGCGTCACAGCGGGTCCGGCGGGGCGAGCGCGGCTCTCTGCATGTGGGAAGTGAGGAGGCGAGCCAGGGAACCCGGCGGCACCGGCGAGCACCCGGCGGCGCGGTCCTGAGCCGCCCGCCCGCCATGGATTGCAGCCTCCTGCGGACCCTCGTCAGCCGATACGTGAGTACCGCCGGTGCCGCTCGCCCCTCGGCGTGGGGGACAGCGCCCGCCGTGCCCCGGGCTCGCAGGGAAGGCTCGGTCAGGAGTTGGGCGGTCCCGTGACCGGCTCGGCGGCCGAGGAGCCTCGGGGCCGCCGCGCGTGATGCCCGGTGCAAGCGGGGATGCAGCAGTGGCGGCACCGGGTGTCGTGCGCTCCCCGCAGCTCCCTCGCCCCACGGGACTGTCCTTCGCTGAACCACATCGGCTTGACCTAAGTTCAGAGCACTGTAATTTACGGCGTGCTGCGATACGTAGTTAGCAGGGCAGATAAAACCTCCAGCTCTCTACCTTTTTTTTTTTTTTTTTAAAAAAAAAAAAAACCAAAAAACCAACCCAGAAAACCAAAAAACCGTTTGGTTTTGGTTTGTTTTTTCCCTTTCTCCTCGTTATATTGTTTCAGTCAACCGACTTTTCTGTGGAATTGTCCAATTTAAGTATAGTGGTCGGAACGGTCCCAAGTTTTTGTAGGTGTGCGTAGTAAGATTCAAACACGCCAGAGTACTCCGGGGAAAGAGGGCTGATATCGCTTGTTGGTTAGCGTGTGAAAACCCACCGGCACCGCCCGAGAGAGCAACTCGGCAGCGCATTAGAGTGGGTCCAAGTGTAGGCTGAGGTGCGTCAGTGAGTGCGGCTCCAGTTCCAGGGAACTCCTAATAAATGCTCAGGATAATGGTTTAAGTAGATTAGCAGAATGCCTGTAAGTGTGGGGTTGTACAGTACAAGGCATGGGAACCACCAATACCAGGAAATGGCAAATTTCTGCTTTTCGGTATAAAAGTAATTTTTAAAAGATAGGGAGAGTTAATTGGGATTTTCAAATACGAATAGCTTTTTCTCCTATGCAGGAAGTACTTTTGCCTTGGTCAGAGCACTTAAGTTTTCTCACAGTAAATACACTTAGTTTTGTGTGTTTCAAGAGCTGTGTCCACCTAATACAGGCTGAAGTCTGTCTTTTGAAGTATAGACGAAGAAAAGTAGCAGAGATGGAAAAGGATACTCTTTTTTTCTTCCGGTTTACAGTAGAATATATGTGGGATGAGGAGAGAGTGGAGAGGTGAGTGTTGAAAGCATCTGTGTGTACATGGATCTTTGGAAAGTAGTATTAAGGGAAGGAAGAGAATACTCAAAATAATGTATAGCAACAATAATAATGAGGTATAAGAGAAGCAGTGCTCTCTATGGATATAGAGACCAGGTGAGTTGTGCTGAGGTCTGTTTGGAAACAGGTAGGATCACTTTGGGTGTAGAGATCTGTCAGTGCTGATCTAACTGTTGGATTTAGTGAAGATTTCTTTCTTTGTGTGCTCACATCTAGAGCCTGTACAAATGGTGTGTTCATTTTGCGGAGTGCAAGCACACCATTAAATCTCTTCTGAATAAAATTGTTGCTAGCCTCTTCCAAAGTAGGCTTAAGCATCAAATATGAAGGAAATGGGCTTGAGAGCAGCTGCAGTAAATATTAATGAGAAGATAGTATGTTGAAAGCAAGGGGCTTGAACTTCTGAGTTGTCACCACCCTTCTGCACTGCTCATGAGACTAATGCAGCCATCTAAAAGATAAACGAAATATTATTATGTCCCATGTGAAGAAGGGTTCCTATTTCGTAGGTCGTGCTACCTTCTGTATTATGTGTATGCCAATAGGCTGTGCCTGGGTAATTGCCTTGGTTGGTCCATGATGCCTTGTGTATTTTCACCTGTTGCTTCTTGTTGTTTTGCATTCGCTCAGTGTCTTAACTTTGAAACCTTTCTTCCATGGAAAGGTAATTTTGAGGAAAAGGTGCTGTAAGTAAATTTCATGTGTTCATTTCAGTAAGACCACTGAGGTCTGCAACCATTAGGGTCTGTGGTACTTGGTTTTCCTCATCTTTTTCTTTTTTATATTTCCGTGATTCAACTACCTTTGTAGATCTACAGCAGTGAAAATGAAGAATACTAGTTTGATTGGTGGGCCTGAAACTGACTGCTCTGCAGGAGTAGCAGATGTACATGTCAGGGGTATCACTCCAGAGTTGTTTGCCAGAGCTCGGTACACACCAGCCAGGCACACAGATGTAGATGTGCTTGCCACTTTCCAAACTGCTTTTTAATAAGGGCGACAAGGCAGTGACTCTTCTGTGGGAGAGCTGGAGTGGATAGATAGTTACATCTTGTGCTTATTCCAAAGTAAGCTCAAACAAAGGTTTAGTTAAAAGCTATACAAAAACTTTTCTGTGATCAAGGTCTTAGAACTAGGATTTTTTTTGTTCTGCAGATCTCCTGGGCTTGTTCAGCTGCAGGTCCTTCGTAGAGAAGGTTGGTCTCTGGATTATGCTAAGAACCTTGGCTGATGCATCTGGAGATGCCGGGTTAGGTGGGAGTTCTTGTGGTACGATCTTGGGAAAACGAACAGTTGTGATGTGATGTACTAATGGAGACTTCTAATAGGATGGTTTCTGACAGTTCTGTGTCATTTCTTTACTTTCTCAGTCCTGTTTGTTATAGTACATAAAGGCAAAAGTTAAGTACTAGGGATTTTGTTGTGATTGCGAAGATCCCTCCTATTCCTCTTTCCTTTGCTGGACAGTTTCTGTCCTGAAACAGTGCAAAATCAGTGCACATATTTCCAAGGCCCTGTGGAAGAATAGCAATGACTGGGTGCTTTCAGCTTCCTCGTTAGCATTTTCAAATATTTGCTGTTTTACCTGCATTGAGTGTCCTTTTTATATCTTCAAGGCATTGAAGAGTTTAGCGATGTGGGTTGAGTAAAATATATGTTCAGCATGCTAGTCATGCTGTACTTCATATCTCTTCACCAAGAGATGGTGTAGTCTCTTAGAAGGACAGAGGGAATTGTCTCTATCTTACTACCTTTTTTAAATCGACATTGTTTTGTTCTGCCTCTTTAGACCATCCTGCAAATTTTGGGTTCTTTTCTCGTCTTGCTTCCTGTAACCATTACTGCAACCATACATAATTTACAGGACTGATGGTGAAAAAACTTTTATTACAGAAAAGGTGCTTGTTTCACTTAAGTACAGCTGATATGAAGTTCAATTTTCCAAATCCTTTGTGATCTTTCAAGCTGATGTACAGCATTGTAATTTTCTTATTTGCATCTAATGAGGTTAATCTGTGTATTTTATTTGCTTTAAAATGTATATGAGCTATATTAGAGACATCTTTAAGTCACAAAATAGAAACACCCTAATATACAGCTTTGCTTCTACATGGAATCATAGGAACTGAATAAGTCTTCTACATTAAGATAAATAAGGTAAATTTTGACACCAAAACTTTTTATTATTATTTCCCAAATAATGGAAATAATGGCTGTGAGTGGGTAGTATGAGCATTGCTTGAGGGGACTATACTTTTTGTCACATACTCTATAAAAATATAATCTTTTTTATGGATGTTGCTTTTGCATCAGACAACATGCTTCTCTCTCTTCTCCTTGGATTCCCCAGAGGATATGTGCTACCCCAGGGAAGGCAGCTGCATAGCCAGAGAATACAGAATTAGCATGGGGTATCCTGTGAGTGTCATGCAGAACCTGCTGTGTGCTTAGTAACAAGAGAAACTCATTAGCTTAATATTAAGCAGTACACTATTTAAGGAAAAACCAAGCATACAATGGCAATTAAAGCTGCCTCCATACAAGATTAGCTTCTATTTTATAGTTAGGTTATTTGAGACACTGGGTATCATTAGGCGATCTGTTCTGCCTGTGTTGGTGCAGCTGCTTTAGTTTTCTCTGATCACTTATTTTTTGCTGGTCTTAGGACTTCTGAAGTCTGTCCTCATCACAGTCAAAAGTTGGTTAATAATATTTATACAAGTTTTGGTGGCATCTTTCACAAAATCAACATTTTCCTTAATAAAACGTGCATATGTCTTTTGTGTATTCACAGTAGCTGTTTATGGCTGAACATGGATTTGGATATTCCTAAATAGTGTTGATTTGAATATATCTGGGCAATCTGGGAAGATGTTGCTCTTCAGCATATGCCTGTTGGGACACTAAATGGTTGCTAAACATCTTGCAGCCTATGGTGACAGTCCATTCTGTGTTTATAAGACTGCTGGCCCTCGTCACTAAAAGCTCCAGCCCGGGTTGATGGCTTTGGGTTGTACAGTAAATGCTACTGGGTCAGAGGTCTGTATTACTGAAGAGTTTTGCCTGTATTAGGTAGTATATTTAGAGATCATGCTACTTTACTGCTTCCCCTCTTTAGGGTTCTCCTGTTACTTCAGGATTACAAATCTGGATCTTAAGTATTTGTTACCTGTGTAAATATCTCTAAATGGGTGTAGTAGCAGGTAAGACATTGTTTCCAGAAGGAACAGCGATTTACTACAGCTTTGGTCTCTGGGGAGCTGCTGGCCTATTAGTTGTGCAGGTATTTCTGAAAAATCTCTTTTTTGAGAGGATGTAATAAATGAGTTTACAAATTGATGCTCTATTTTTCACTTTTGTAGAAGTGGGTCAGCTTTAATCGTAGTTTGAGAAGATGTTTGACTAGCCTAACCAGGAAGTTATGGTAGGGATTTTTAGCAAGTTAACTAAGTTTCATGACAGCCTGTGACTTTTGATCGTTGACTTAGATGATTTTGTTGCTTTTGATTTGCATTATAATTCTGAAACTGTTTTCTAATTAGATTTCCCAAGTATTTTACTTGTGTATATAGTCTTAGTAGACCTAAATTAATATTCAACTTGAGTTTATTTATTTATTTATCTAACTTAGATGCTGTAGAGGTTGATAACTACTTTGACCTGTAAGTTGGTGAAATTGTAAGCGTTGGTGCTTTATACTTATTTGTGTCTTAAAGGACAATCCATTTGTCAAGTGTTTCAAATGACCTATTGTTTTTAATCTAAATTTAGTTAGTTCATTTGAGGGTGTTTGGTTTTTGCTTTTGCTTCTGAATTATCCAGCCTTCTTTGCACTCTTGCAGATGAGTATTAAACTGATGCTGTCTGTGTTTCTTAGTCAAGGTTCCTGTTAACATAAACAGTTTTCTTCCTAGTCAAGTAAGACAAAAGCATTGTGTTATGTTTTGTTAAGTTCAGAGATATAATTTGACAAAATCTGAAGCTGTTTTAAGCTGCATATAAACACATTTATATGACAGACTTTGTCTGCCAGCTGCTTTGAGTGTACAAAAGATGCTCTCTATAGGAGCTGTATATGTATTCATGGGTCAACAATTAGTAACTTGCAGCTCTTAAGGATTTGTGTCTATTCCTGGTATGTAATCCGTTTTTGTTATCTCTTGTGCAAGTCTGTGTGTCACAATGTTCTTTTGAAACTTGAGATGCTTCCCATCTCTTAGCCCTGCTTCACTGCAGGTACCAGTTTTTCCTGCTGCGAAAGATTCGACAGAGGGCATCAAACAGCATGAGTAACTTTGGAATTCCTGTTTCCCCAAGCACCATTGCTTTGTTATTCGCCTAATTGCCTTTTTCTCTTAATTTTTGGGGGGTGGGTGTCTGTATGGAGTGCTTCCTGCTGACTTCTCCGCAAATTATTTTAAAAAGGCAACATTTGAAAGCTTTGCTTAGAAGTTAATTCTCTTGAATGTGGCTGACAGAATTTGGCACTCTTGCAAATCTAACTCTTCATACTGGTAGCGAGTCTTGTGTTCATTCTGGTTTGTAATGTACTCTTAAGATATTTCAGTATTATCTGACGCTCAAAAACCCCCCAGATACTCTCCCTTCCCCCATCAATTATTTATTGCTGAAGGGCAATAAACATGGAGAATTGCATGGGCTCTGTTTTTTCCCCTCCCCCCATCCCATCAATTAGCTAATTTACACAAGAAAAACATAATTTCCTTTTTCTTTTGAGAATAAACAAATGAAAATAGGACATTGCGTATGTAAAACAGTTCACTTACAGGAAGTCAGTGTACATATTACATGCTGGTTGCTATTGACTACAAAATATTGCTCATCTGCACTCATCAGATGCTCCATGATAGTAGAAAACATTGCTTTTGGAGCATCTAAATTGTAGAACTGTTTCAGTGACTTAAAATAGATCAAGAAGTTTTAATCTTTTTTTAGCATCAAAAATTCTGAGATGAGAGCTGTACAGTTGCTTTTGTCTCTTGATAACATGTCATTGGATTAAAAAAAAGTTTAATATTGTTCTGCTTTTATGTGTTTTCTCTAGCACCACTGAGTACCAGTTCTGCAAGCAGGAAGCCTTTTGAAAATTATTTTTGGGAATGGAAGAGGACAAACATAGCACATTTATAGCTTAACATCTCTGATCACCATTTCTCATTGATTTTTTTCTTCTGTTATACAGTAGTGGTTGAAACAAGAAAAGTGACAAGATGGAATGGATTTTCTAATGAGTCTGCTTTTTAAATCCCCAACACTTAGAAAACAGTAACCGGGCTGACAAGTAAAGCATCCCATAAATACCATAGCTGGCTGCTGTTTGTGGTGTTGAGATGGGCATAATAAAACTTAGTCCATCTACCTAGGTTTAAGTGTGACTACAAACACATTGTGGTTTCTGAGGTGCTCCAACGGGATTTATATGGGATGCCTGCTGCATGTCATGTGCAGGTGTGTCAGGGAGTAGAAACAAGAGAAAACTGTGTCACAGAGAAGACTGAGCAGATGTTTTAGAACCTGTTATACAACTGGATTCAACTTTACTGGGGTTTTTTGTTTGTTTGTTTTTTTGTTGGGCTTTTTTTGTTTGTTTGTTTGAGCAAAATAGCCTGCCTCTCCTCCTATAAGTCTTTTAGACAGATTATATTTTTTCCAGAATAATTCTCCTTATTCTAATGGTTTACCATTACACAGGATAATGTATTATTTTTGGTATAACTGTTGAGGGACATTTCAGCTGAAGTTCATCCTGAGCTGTGAAGCAAAATGACACTGGAATGTTATTATCTTCTCTGCTATAATTGCCATGGCAACAGCTGCAGGTAGACAAAGCAAACCAGGGATTCTTTTTCTATGTTATATGTACATGAGCTGTTTTTCTTCCCTCTCAGTAATGACTCTGAGAACTGTGGCACGAACAGATGCTTGAGTCATTATGAAAAGTGTTTTGTTTGGGTTTTTTTTTTTTTCAATTTAACTTTGATTTTAATTTTGAAAGTATTGAGTATTTGTGATACTATATTAAAAAATGCACTCTTTGTAGGAAGAAACTGGCAGCCTGGCTTGGATTGTTCTAGGAGACTGAGGAGGTGAGCCAGTGGCTCAGGAGTTTGTTTGGTAGATCACAGAAGATGGCAGGCTGATAAATCACCTAGATATCTTGGCGGATCTGAATGTTAATTTCTCTGTGCATTCATCTTTTCTTGGGAGAGGGATGAAAGTATTGTCCATCTTTTCCATAGAGAGAAGTTGTAAGGGTACTTTAATGCTTCCAGGTAACAAAATTACAGTGTCACAGGAAGAAAAATAGGTGTGAACACAAGCCTACAATGACTGTGTTTTGGGGTTGTTTTTTTCTTGTTACTTAAGTGTTCTGCATTGCTTCTCCTGATACCTCGTATTTCCCTCTTTATTCCTCCATCTGCATGCATTCATATGCATTCATGTGCAGATGGGTGCACATGTTTTTCTGTAAATTGTGTGCTATTCATTTAGCAGTGTCAAAAATTATGCCAAGATTTACCAGGCATGCAGATGTGTATTGGTATTTAAAAAAAGGGTCTTCATGAGCTCTTTTCTGGTTACTGAGGTATACTGTGAAAGTGTGTTCTGGCATGTGTCTTATTTACATCATCATGGTCATTACTACTAGCATGGAAGCTTAAGAATTGGGAGATTTCATAGGGACATTTTTCCGTTTATTTTGCTCTTCCCTGTCGACTCGTTTCTCTTTTTGAAATAGGAGAATCTGTTTCCTTCATTAATCATTAAGCTCATCTAGATACAGGGCAGGGTGAGGGGGGAATAGTGTTTCTTTTTCCTAGTGACACTCACTAATCTCTTTGCTTCAGTCAAAAGAGGATTTCATCTAACCTATTTTGAATAGAGGATTAAGGACAATTAGGCTCTTCCTCTACTTCACCATTAAGATGGGGTGTTGTGAAATCCTCTGAAAAGAACATCTGCTGATGTGCCATTAAAGTTTTGCAAAATTAATAATCAGAATAGTTGTATGCACAAAGAAAACCTTGTATATGAAGTACTTGTGTGGAGATAATTGTATGGATGAACGGAGGAGAGGGAAGGAATACTGAACTATTTGTCCAGTAGTTTTTTGTCTCTAATGCTTCTAATTTACACTATCGAGTAGACATGCAGATGAACCAAAATGGATTTCTTGTTATCTGAATTGCATTAGTAACTTGCAGTTCATACTTAGCATCTTACATAGTTCTTCACTTCTTTTCAAAGTCCTATTAATGAGTTCTTTGCACAAATTATTGTAATGAAGTACAAATGCTACCCATTATTTGTGCTTGTATAACTATTTTATGCTACTTGTATTCATTATAAGTGGCATCTCTTGAGATGAATCTGAATCAGCAGTGGCATTTGATGGCTAACATGAAACTGCTATATTTGTCAAGAGGTCCTTAGAAAATAAAAATGAAAAATGCTACTGTTACTGGAACATATATGATGTGCGTAAGACACTATAATGATTAATGTGAAGGAAAAATGGCTGTGTGTATTTTGGAGAAATTTGGCTTCCAAATCTATCCTGTAAATGATAGAACTGGTTGCCTTCCATGAAGCATGGGTAGTACACTGTGAAGCTGCAAAGAAGGTAGTTAAGTGACACTTGCCTCTGAGAAATTGCTCTTGCTGTCTTAATTTCATTACTAGCAGTTGTAGGTAGGTTACTGAAACTCAGTTTCTTTAGGTTTATTTCCTGCAGAACACTAGAGAGTTGAATCTAATCCTATTTTTGGGATGGTAATATATCTGAAGAAGAGTTGTTGAGAAAAAGCTGAAGTCTATTTACTTGGTCTTATTCTTGAGGTGACTGTGAGTTGAATAAACTGTAATTTCCCAGACTGGCATTATCCACGGTTCCTGAATGAGTGGAGTGTTTGGCTCTGGGATCCCAAAGCTCACTTTAAGGACAATTGTGTTCTGTTAAAATGTATCTGGTGTCTTTGCCTTTGGCTTGAGCTTGAGACTATAGTAACAGAGTCAGTGGATGGGTTTTGGGAATGTGGAGGAAATGTTGGGGAATTCGACATCTACTTAGTGAGTATTTTTTTCAGACGAGGAAGCCATTATTTAAAATTTAACTGCATGAAAGTTCTTAAAAACCAGGCTGCCATTTAATCTTACTATGAAATGTGCCAGTGTAGAAACACTCTTTTATTGTGTGAAATATGATATGTATGAAAGAGGTTACTGTAAATGTAGGCTTAAAACAGTTTATTGACTGAGTCATAGCTAAAAAAGTAAACTTTTATGCTGGTATTTGCAGAAGTATAACATAAAAAAGTTCAGGCTAGACATTTTGTTTTGGTTGAAAAGACTCCTTACACTCTAAGCAAACTTTGATAGATTAATGTTAGTAATTTAGTTTAATACTCAACATTTTTTCTGTAAACATAGAATACACTGACATGCTGTTATTTATTGGTGTGTTGTGTGTGTTACAGAACAGCTGTAAACTCCTTTCTATTAAATTGTGTAGTTCCTTTTTCTTTGATTTTTTTTTCCAATCAGTAAGCATGATGTTTAGAATTACCTTAACCTTTCATTTTCTAGTCTCCTCACCACCTCTATGAACTTTGGAAAGCTTAACTCTGATAAATCATACTTTTTGCTCACCTGGGCTAAGAAAAAAATAATACCTGAGAAATCTTTGATTTTTTTTTTTAAACCTTAAGTATTATAAACATTATCAAGTTAATTTAGTGTTGAAAATCCAGTACATAGATTTAAAAATGTCTTATACTGTTTCTTTTTAAAGACTAATATTTTTATCCTTTTGAACCAGAAATTTTTATCAGGTTTTCAATTCCTGACTACCTTAAACAAGTAGTTTTCAGGGTTCTGAACAAATCCCCTTTATTTTTGACTTTAAGCTCTTTGTATATTGTTGGTACAACAGATACATAGTTAGTTGAATATATGGGGAGGATGGGAGCAGGTGGGCTAAAGCTAGGCTAAGAAATTTGTTTAATGACAATTATTGAGCTCAACTACACAATTCTTTCACTTTCTAAGATTTAAAAAAAAAAAGACAGCACAAAACTAACCCACAAGGTTATTGTAACTTCAGCTGCAAATGCTGTAGTATTGTTAATCTCCTGAACAGTGTTAACTGACTGCTTGCTATTTACAGTTGTCAAGTGACTAGATGGCCTAATTTGGTAGGAGGCGCCTGTATATTGGCACTAAGAGGGAAGAAATGAAGAGAAAAATGGAAAAAAGCTCTCTCTTTAGCCCAGAACTGCATGATTGCTTTAAGCTGATTCATGAATATGAATATGTTGACTTCTTGATGCTGTAAGCTTTTCTCTGACATAAGGAGGTTATGTTTCCATACTCATTGGCGGTAATGACATAGAAGAAATAGGAAAGCTTCCCATGCTTTTGTGAAGCAGTGCACAGTGAACACGGACAGGTATAAAAACATGTTTATAAAGGGCAATCTGGATTGTGGTTTTGCATCTCCTGCCTCTTTCAACCCAGGAGGTCTCAAATTTAAAAGGCTTATCTTTTTTTCTTAAAGGAAAAGCCTTTGATTTACTTCCTAAGAAGTGAAGAGGTTGCCCTGAGCATTTTTACTGTATTAGTGATGTTTGCTGTAACTTGTTTAAAGATCTTTTATGGCAGCATATATATAAAATAAGTTTTTTGAAAAGTGACTTGAGTCTAGATTTCTGCTGGGCATGTAGAATTGAAATAGCAGTATTCCTTTGCTATTTTCATGCAAACTCGAAGGTATTTTAAGATGAAAATAATAATGCTTTTACACAGGCATTTGCTGTCTTAAATGTTAAAAATGGAGACAAAAGCCAAACAAAGTTTGCTTGAGTTGTGGTATTAGTTGAGTCGTTGAGACAACTGCCAATACTTGCAGACCTTTAAGGCTAGTAAGACAGTGGCATTGGTTTTTCTTGCTTTCTCCCTCTGCCTGCAGTCAGACCACTTAATTTTGCTTGAAATGACTATTTCTTGCTGCAGAATAGCAGCTGCTTGGTTATGTGGTTTGTATCTGCTCTTGGACAGTATTATGATAAAGGGAAATAGTGCTACTGCTCTAAATTCATAGTTAAGTCTTGGAGATGTGGAGTGGAAAAGGAGGCATGTGGTCTTTACAGCCCTGTGGACTCGAGCGCAGGGAGCTTCCCGAGCGTGGTGCTGGGCAGTTAGGTCAATACAGGAGTGAAAAAGCATGTTTGTGGTGCTGCAGGCAGCTGCATCTTGTCATTGCTCCCTTAAACTGATTACAGGTGTGATCTGGACTTCCCTTCAGTTTCCTGTAGTATGTAGAAAAGACCAAAGCAGAAGTGTTAAACGGGCTGAGACAGTGGTGTATAGCTCCTGTTGTCTTGCGAGAGCTGTCAGAAGGGAGTCTGGCTGTACAGACAGGTTTGTGCTTTCTTTTCCACTTGGGATGTGCTGTTGGCTTGTTCATAGGGACATGTGTGTCACTTTGCTGAGTGACAAACCACTGGGCAGTGACTACATGTGGGTGCAGTCCTAGAGAGGCAGCTCTGTTCCTCTGGGTTTGAGGCTGAAATGGGTGAAGCAGTGGCAAGCTTTGCTGTGAGGGAAGGAGTGCTGCCAAGTGCCAGAGTTCTAGGTAGTGCTTCTAGATGGAATGAAGTGACATCCCAGAGTGCTGACTGATGAGTCAGGGGCTGATCTGGCAAGATGCTGACATCCATGGAATACTGCCTTGTTTTGTGAGTAGCATCTGGCATCAGAAAAGAAGTAATTGTGAGAGGGGTGGGAGCTAACAGTTCATGTATGTCAAGAAGCTTGATGATTTATAGAATGAGGAGAAGTATGTGGGGGACTACATACTGGAGGGAATGTTACTTGAAAATAAACTAACCAGGAAATAACTCTTTACCTTTTTTCCCCAAACTAACCCTCTGATGTGCATGCTCTTGCAGCACTTGTGTCGTATGGCTTGACCTTCCTTAAGTTCTAAGTGCAGTCAAAACATAATGATTTGTGGGGGAAATTGAACAGCCCTTAAATGCCTAATGTTTTCTCCTGTGTTTATGAGAACGTGTTTTATAGAAATAAGGATGCCAGTGCAGGAATTCTTCAAGGTTGTGAAAGTCTATAGCACAGGCAGCTGTGGGAGACTGGTATCTTTGGTTTAATGTGAAAACCAGTGTCAAATGCTCCAAAAAATCAAGGTTTTCTTTGCATGAAGACAGGGTGTACATGATCTATTTCACTAATGATATTTGCAATGAATTAATGCTGAAAATAATTACTTTAACTCAGCATTTCTAAAACAAGCAATAATAAATGTTTGTTAATGTCAGACTAATCTGAAAAAGCTTCATGCTTTTTACCTCTCTTTCCATAAAAAGTGACTAGATCTGGAGAGATCCGTTCTAACCTGCATTGCTCTAATTCTAAAATGAGAACTAGTGACTTCTGCTTAATTTAAAGGACAAAATACTCTTGCTTCTTTTGCAGCCATCTTGGTTTTCATCTCTGAGTCAATGGTAGTAATAAGACATTCTAAAGTTTAAAACAGGCTCTGTGGATAAAGCTGCATAACACCTTTAAGTGATAACCCAGAGACGCCACAGCAGTAATTAGACTGCGTGGTGCGTTTGTTCATTTGTGCTTTGAGATTGCTACAATAGAGGTTCACAACAACTTCCCTGTGTTCATCTGCTCAGTAAAAACTGCTGTAGGTGGAACTGAGGCTTTCAGAACTGTGGACCTGACCAGGCTAAAGTATTTCTCCTGGTTCCTGTTCTTCTAGTTAAAGAAAAGTTATTGCAGTCAGCCTACACATGGTTATTATCATCATTCCCTACTCTCTTTAACTTATGTGCCTATTCCAAAACATTTTTCCATCAAAAATGGATTTTTCTCAAAGTAGTGAGTAATTTGTTAAGCTGTCTGATTCATGTTCCTTAATTCAGATGTTCATAATATCTAAGGAAGCCCTAGCTGGGAAAAGGATGGTAGTGAGTAGCTAGGTGCAGAGGGAGTTGTGGATGGGAAACTCTTTGGGGAGCTACATGCCTATAACTTAATTTGGAAGCTGCTGTTGTGTGTGACCTGAGAGGCTGGAAAAGAAAAGCTACTAGACTTTAATTAGTAACAAATAGTGTGAAAATGCTTGTGCCCTTGAGACTTAAGCTACCCTGTCTCAGCTTTCACGACAAGATCGTTGTCACCATGGAGCACTGATGGGTGCATGTGCTCTGAGGAGTTACTCTGGAGCTCCATTTAGGTGCTGAAACTACATGTGTTTGAGTTTGGGGAGTGTGGGAATGGTGAAAAGAAGATGGAAAATAGCATCAACTCTAGACATTATAAACAGAGTTACTTATTCAATGCCATTAATACAGAAAAAATACTGGATCATGGGAATAGACATGTAACAGTAAGCTGTTCTTGAAAGACTTCTTACTGGGTTAAGAACTGACAAGTTTTGGAAAGGATCTCAGGCCTTAAGTTGAGGAAAAGGTGGTGAAGAGTAATTGACTGTTAGAAAGAAAAATATGAAAGTAAAACCTCCTTGATCTCAGTGTAGTTGACATGTTTTCTTAAAATATTCTGGGGCATGTTAATGCAATGGGTTTCTATGTCTGTTTTAAAACACCAAAGCGAGAAGAATGGTGAAAGAATATTCTATAGAAGAGTGGGAGTCCTTGACTGAAAGAGAAACTTGAGTACTTGGTATCATGTGCTTGAAGTCACGTGTTGTAATGTGTCCTTCTGTGGTTTCTGAGCTGGTGGCTGAGGGAGAGCAGGCTATAAATACTTCTCTGTTCTCCACTTATGTGGTCAGTTGAAGCTTGATTGAATTTTTATTTAGAACTTGACCACTAAATTGGCAAATTAAGCCAGCTTTCCTGATTTGAGTTTACTCTTTTGAAAAAAAACAAAAACAAAGTGAACCTACCTGCTCCTGCTTAAGTGTTTTAAATTGGGATACACTCTTAAGAGGCAAGTTCTAAAAGAGGATCTGAAAGTTTTGGTAGACTATTCCAGGAGAAAGATTTTTTTTTTTCTTCCTCTCTTTGCAGTAGACTTCTGAAGAATTAATGATACTCCCTTGGAAAGGCTGAGCCCAGTACAATCCATTTATGTAAAACAAATCTTTGCTAAAACTGTTTATTTTTATTAGCAAATATTTTAAAACATCTGGTCATATTTTGCGCTGTTCATGGATGTTTCCATTAGCCTTTAAAATACTGGAGACATTCCTGAAAAGGCCTAATTCTAAGCCTGAGCTCAGAATTGATACTAGAAAGTATACAACCCTTGCTCTGGAGGGCATCTAACAGCCTCACTTGGCTTGCTACAGCTCTGTTTGTCCAGCTTTTGCTTCCTTTGCAGGTGGTTCAGGATGCCCTGTTTTTCCATGCACTATGTCAGAATAATGAATTGATCTTTAAGTCCAGATGCATCCTATTCCAGTGCCTCAATTTCCCTTTAGTGCTGCCTCAGGTAATGTTACTATGGTTCCCGTTTCTTCCGTAAAGGCTTTCTTAAAGGTCTTTTTCTGCTCAGGTGTCCTGGTTCATCATTCCACAGTTATTATCGTCCTTGAGCCCCGATTGTGCCAGGAGGGCCTCTCTGCAGTTCTTTGCCCTAAGTTGTCTATCTTCTTGTATGCATCCCTACTGAGAAGTTACAGGAAATGGCATAGTGAACTCCAAATGAGTTCTCCTGACCTAACAGAAACATTGCCTCCCTCCTTCCCACAGTCTGCTCCAAGTCATCTGATCCCCAGCTGACCAGATCAGCTGTTGCTTTGTGGGGGCTTTAAACAGGAAGGATAAATTGACCCTTGCTTCCTTTGAAGGTACCATTGCTTTGGGTGTTTGGAAAACTACAGCCAACAAAGCCTGCTTTTATTATCTCCCTCAAACTGAGCTGAAGTGTGTGACTGAAAGGATTATGCCACAGTAGGTTACTAAATATATTTTTGCATGACACTCATAGACTAAAAAGAAAAACACAATGATAGCTATCTCCAGTAATGACAGGAGTACCTTCTCTTAGTGGACATCAGTGCCAGAACTTTATTTTAGTACCTTCGAAGTCATTAGTACAGAAAACAGTGTTGCAGCTGTCTTGGCAGGCTGTGCTCGGAAGAAGCGCAGTTCCTAATTTAGTGTGTATCTGATTGATGCACTTGAAAGTGGCAATTCAGCCTGGCAGCAAAAGAGGATTGAAAGCCGGTGCTGAGCACAGTAGGGTTTAGCTTATGGTAGCTCAGGGCTACTTTATTCTGTATGTAGGGGAAGTGTTACTGTGTTCACCCTGTGTCCTCAGAAGTGGATTGCAGGATGGTCAGTGTTGCAGCCTGGCTGCTTGTTGCTAGAAGGAGTTGGAAAATAAAGGTATATTTTGAAATAGGTGCCTTGCTGTCTTCAGGCTTCAGAACTTTGACTCATCTAACTAGCTATGAAGCAAGTTTTTTACCTGAGAGAACAACCTGAAAATGTTCCCAACCAGCATTATTTTGGTCTGTCCAGGTCTGGTTTAGATATTGGGTTATATAAGGCTGGGAAGCTTTTGTGAGGGCAGTGGTTACTATTGGGTCACTTCAAATAAAACTTAAAATCCGGAAACTTGTTCTTACAGGCACATGGTTTGCAGGAGCTGTGATACTTAAAACTGTCTTGTAGCAGTTTTATAGAGACAGCAAGAGCCTGAGGGAAGCATGTTCCTTTGGCCTATTACTAGAGATTCATGGGGAAAGCTAGTTGCATTGCAGTGTATGCTGAGGCTGCCAAACCCCAGGAATTGTGGCTATTGCTGCACTGCAAGCTCTGTCTCCTTGATTGGCATAAATCTAGAAGTTGCTGTGCGATTGCTGAGTCTAATCATTGTTCTGTGTGCCTATTGCCTTGAGACATGGCTATATGAGTACTACCAGGACAACTATGTAAAAAGCTTGGTGAAAAAATAGATTTAATATAAGCTGAAACTTTCCTTTGGTGACAGGGGATGGGCTGTTGAAGAAAGTGTGTTATGTTAAGGCTCCTGCGTTCCTCATCTTATGCCTTTTTTTGTAGATGTAACACACCTAGTTAGTTTGTTAGGTTTGCTGTTCTGAAGATAGAAATGTTACTGGCAGAGGCAGATAGATACACTTTTATTGCATGGATGGACTTGGCAAACATTTGTAACCTTTCTAGGTTTGTAACATACACCAGTGGAAAGCGTGGAAAAACATTGGCTTTTTGCTTCACTAAAGAATGTTTTCTTAAATTTTTTTTTCAGGTAGTGACAAATGTCCATTTTATGGAAAACTATTTGATGCATGTTGACCTTAAAGCAAAGGGCTAAGCTGTCTCACGTGGCTGCTTTTTGTCCTGGAAAGAATCAGCAGTGAAAGTTAGGCCGTCAGCTTTGTTTGCATTTCCCAGCTATTGTGCACTTGCCAGCATCTTTTAGATGTTTTAAATGTAGCTTTTGTATTTTTCTAATGCATAACATTTGTATGCAGTGGTTTTTGTGAGGGTGCCAGAACAGCCATATACTAAATATTTAATAAGAATAGTAAAGATTTCTTGTTCTCAACGGGCTAAGTTCTGATCTAAAGGAAGTGAAATTGCCATTTTAAATTATTTACGAAATGCTGCACATAAGGAGATATGGTTTGTTTGCTTTGTTATATGTAGATGGCAGGAGTAAAGGTCTCAGTATAGTTAAGACATAAATGGTGTGGGTGGGTTTTAAGCATGATAAAAACCTAAGTAATCCTACTTTTATGGCTGCGAGGGATATATCCTCATCCAAGATGGTAGCTGTAGTACAGGTTGGATGATGGAAATTCTCCTGTCACTCCGTACTTCAGCTGACTCAATTTTTGGAGACCTCACTTTGTAACCCTTTATCTGAAAAGCATGAACTGATTGCTTGAAAATCTTAATAATGAAGCTCTCACTTGTACTAATTTTTTTTTTTTAAGATGGTAGACATGTCTATCAACTCTCATGGGAACATGAATTTCCCTTGTGCTTTACTAGTATTAAAAGAGAAATGATTATTGGTATATCTATAACTTCAGTGTAAGGGGAAAGAAAGTGAAACAGGTGTGGTTGATGCTTTGAGCATCTAACAAAACATGCAAAAAGTGTTCTTTCTTCTTTGTTCAAATGCAGAAGGGACTAGGGAAGAAGTGAACAGAAGTAGTGAGGTGTGGAAGGTAAAGGAGACTTAAGTTGTTACTGAAGAAAAAAAAAGAAACCACTGTGAGTATCCCTCTGTCCTGAGACATAAAGCTTCAAGTGCAAGTCCTTGGATGTTTAGTCAGTTGAGACACCCAGAATCTATCCCTTCTCCCCTCCCTCACTATTAGTGTTTTGATTTCTTTTGTTTGGAATGAAGAGTGTTAAAATAAGAGGAGAAATGCGAAAATTTCTGAAGAAGGTAGGGGCTTACAGGGTTTTCACAGTAAGGGCCCGGTATTTGAGGAGTTAGTTCTCTGCAAAGAGTAGGCTTTCTTTCAGCACTGCCATTTTCACAGGTGTTTGGTTTTTTTTGTGGGTATTTGGTTGTTGGGTTTATAGTTTGTGTTCCCTGGGGACCACAGCTCTTTTCATGGATAATAAATACTTATTTAAAAACTGAGTCTGTGCTAATGATGGGAGGACATGTACTGAGATGGCCTTTACCCAACTCACTGTAGACCTTTAAATGTAATGCTGGTCTGGTGAGAAGCTCTTGTAGTTTTTAGAGCATTAAAAAAAAGAATGAGCAAGATTGCCTGGCAAACAAATAAGGGCTGTACACGAGAGGAATAATATTTTTTTAAAGTGAAAAGCTCAAACATGCTTTTTAACATACCTCAACTTTGCAGTTTACTTTTGATGTTGGCATTTTCTTTTACTTCCTAGTCTTAATTTTCTTTTCTGCTTATTATGCTCCAAACAAGAAACTAAGTTGTCTTTTATAAGCTTGAGTGTATCTGGAGTGAAAACACATTGCTATATTTAAAAACACATGAATATGTTCTGCAACTTTTAATATAAATTATCCAAACTCGCTTCTTTGCAAATGAGGAAAGACAGGTTTAAAGTAGTACCCATGGAAGTTAAGCTCCATAAAAAAAGCAAGTTCCTGCTTTTATATTGCATCTCAGTGGGCTTACAGTTCTCTCTTCCTTTGTTTTCTGTTAAAATAAACCCATTCTGAAGCCTTTAGTGTGTGCTTATATCTGGCTGGCTGTTTGCCACTTCTGTAGAAGGTGATCTTTCAAAATAGTAGTTCAAGGCACAAACCTTATATTTCTCCTTAAATAATGCTACCTCTGAAAATGCTGATAATTGCTCTGTTTTATGAGCCTGGTTTTTTTTCAGTTTGGGCAAGATAGAGTAAATCCTTGCTACTTACTGAGAGGTTTTTTTTTAAATTTTAGAGTATAACGTGGTCTTATTAAATAGACATGAATATTATCAAATATGTTATTGCAACATTCTAAAGGTTTTAATGATCGGGATTTTAAAAATCACTAGGTTTGATTTAAATCTACTGTAATTTGCTTTAAAATGTGGTGGTGTGTATATAAGTGGGGATACCTGAGATGCAAGAAATATGATGGGATTGAACTCACCTTTTTCACAGTGATAATCCTTCAGTGTAAGAGGCATGAAAGGAGCTTTTGCCAGTGGTATGAAATGTTTCTGCTAACTCTTGATGTCTTTGGGGGGGTTGAAATAGAGCCTGCGAGTTAACTTTCTACAGTTGTTGTGCATGCTCTATCTTTAATGAATGACATGATAGGAGATGTGTGCATGTTAATTAATATTAGTTGACATGGAGAGAGTTACTGGACTTCTTGTGTTCTGAAACATTCTACAAAATAGACTTGACAATTTATTTTAAGCTGTTTCCTTTGGGGGCAATAAAGATGTAATTGTATACTGTGAGTTTATGTATGTGTATACAAACATACACATATGAAACTCTTTTTGTGCAAACAGATTGCATGTTGTAGATACCAAAGATGTAGATGTTCAGAGGAGAAAATGAAATATGCGACCCGTCACTGTTTAAAGTCTCCATATTCCTCTTCTAAGTAGCCCTTTCCATTTCCCTTATTTGAATGCACCAGTTCTGCTTCTGAAATAATTTCTCTGTTTCCCAAATAATAAAATATGTTTGGTTTTGTTTTGCATGCGTATTTTTAATGTTGCTTCCCATGTCTACTGCAGAAAAAGCAAATGGCTTTAACAAAAGAAACAGCCAATTTCTGACTCCTGTCTGGTTGAATCCACATTTGTTTTTTTCTGCTTCTCTGTCTGAGCTCCTGAGGAACCTGTTTCTTTTCTGGGTTTCATGCTCAAGAGTCTTTTATAAGGAAATGTTTGCAGTTCTCTGCTGTCCTTTCTTGTCTGGATTTTGAGACCTCTTCCTGGCTTTTAGCATACTCTGTTAGTTTGCTCCTTTTGTAGAAAGGCTTATTATTTCATCCAGTTTGGAGGAAAAACCTGTCTCTTATGTAGGAGCCTTTCTGTTCAGGGCTGCCTCAAAACCTATTTATCACCTGGTAAACTAACAGCAGAATTGATCTGACTTAAGGTAAGTGGGTTGTTCTTGTTAAAACTTAACTTAGAGTACGCTTGTGATTTTTCAAAGTGCCAAAATGGGTTTGCTTGTAGAGAATGAAGTGTTGAAACACTCATGACATTGAGCCAAACATAAATTCCACCAGTTCTCCTCTGCTTATATGCAGATAACTTCAGAATATGCTTTTCTTTCAGTGGAACCTTTGAGGGTTTTTTGTTGGGTGTGTGTTGGTTTTTTGTTTGATTGTTTATTTGTGGATTTTGTTAGTGTGGGCTTTTATGTTGTGGTTTGTTGTTGGTTTTTTTTT